>MVGC01000066.1:0-72240 GCA_003589665.1 Aspergillus sclerotialis
CCCAACGGGCCCCCTCCGCCTCCGACCCCGCCGACATCCCGGGCTACCAGCCCTCCTCCTCCCCAGACCAAGAGCCCACCGAAGCCTACGGCTGGTGGCGCCGCGACGACTCCGCGAAACCCCCTCTCTATTCCGGCATCGAAGATGGACTTGACACCGTCGCGGAAACCCTAAAAGAGGAAGGACCGTTCGATGGTGTCATTGGGTTCTCGCAGGGCGCTGCCATGGCGGCTATCGTGGCTAGTTTGCTCGAGCCCGGGAGACGAGATGCGTTTAGCTATTTTAGTGATGTGGATAAAGCGTCCGAGGGGTTTGATCTCCCCCCTGAACAGAAGAGCGCTTGTTTGCCGTTTCCTCGCTCGTGGGAAAATCTCGCTCATCCGCCGTTGAAGTTCGCCCTTTGTTATAGTGGTTTTCGTGCCCCGGGTCCTAGGTATAGGGCTTTTTATGAGCGGCCTGCTATTCAGTCGCCTGTTTTACATGTGCTTGGGTCGTTGGATGCGGTTGTGGATCATGGGAGGAGTAGGGCGTTGATTGAGGCTTGCGAGGGGGATCCGGAGAAGGAGGGGAAGGTCGTTTGGCATCCTGGTGGGCATTTTTTGCCGTCTCAGAGGCCGTTTTTGGATGCTGCGGCTGGGTTTATTAAGCAGAGGTTGGAAAGTAGAGGGTCTGAGAATGGGGAGGAAGAGGAGGATGTGAGGGATATGGATTTGCCTTTCTAGACATAGATGTATAAAGTCTCTATAGAGGTGGATAATGGGTTGATCACCCTGCATTGCATTATGAAACCTATAACGAAGTTTTACAGATCTCCAATTTCAGACTAGTCCATTCACCGAGCCTTACCCTTGTCACCTCTAGTTGGAAGAATCCGCGCCATCATCTCCTCCTTGGTTATCAAGTGGTCGATGCGCTCCAGATGTCCCAACAAGCTCTTCATGTCACTGCTCCATTCATTGAGCACGTCATCTGCGTCGCGCGGTTTGGCGAAATTGACTAGTCGAGCTGGGCGGTCGATCTTAGCATAAATCGTCTTCAACGTAACCAGTTCACTGATGTATTTCTCCGTCTCTTCCTCGGTAAGATCCAAGAGTTCCGTTAGGCGTCCCATTTGGATACGAGTGTAGTACTTGGCCACCACCCGGACGTTGTGTTCAATCACGCGCTTTCGGAAGTCCTGCCACCTTCGGTATGGCTGGTCCTCGATCGACTGACTAGGCTTGGAACTGAAGACATCTGTACTACAGAGGTGAGGACCAAACTGCTCCGCAATCACAGGCCAGCGCATCAGTTCAGGGATAGTAAACAACTTGATAAGGCGCGATTCTTCCGGCACCTGGGAAAGGCGAGTATCTTGCTGGATACGGTGCAACAGGTCGGATTGCTTGTTGTCATATGGTGCCAAGACGATGTAATAAACAATTCGAGCAAGAACCTTCTCCCGTTAGTTTTGGAAAACACAAATAGTAAAGAAAACGTTGAGGACTTACAGCTTTCAACTGATCCGGGTTGTTCTCCACCGACTCCGTATCCAGAACATCTCGGTAGTGTTTGCAAACATCCAAGTATTTGTACTCGTGATTCGCAAGAATGATCTGTTGTTCGAAGTAACGAAGCTTCAAGTCTGTGACATCCTCGTCGACTTCCAGCGGGGGCTCGTCGGGCGCACGGGTCTTCTCTCTTTCTTCAGCCTCTTTCCTCAGCTTCTCAAGTTCTTTATCGGACTTCTTCGGCTTGCGAGCAAAATATCGTTTGTTGATCTTGCGACCCAGAATAGTAGCTTGCGTCCAGTCACCTCGTTCTATGCAAAGAGACACCTGCTCCAAAATGAACTCCGTCTTTTCCCTCCTAGTCATCGAACCAAATGTCTCCACCTGCAGTTCGCAAAGAGTGTCTGCCGCTGCATTGAGGTCGCCTTGGGATTTCTTGATATTTGATAGGATGCGGGTTACACGGGCTCTCTCAACTTCGACGAAGATCTGCCTTCAGGTTAGCCGCAGGCCAGCAAGCAGCAAGACATGGACGAGCACAAACCTTTCCATCTGTAACAGTTCGAAGTGTCTCAATGACAGATAACTTAACATCCGTATTAGGTGTCTCATCCAGAAAACCCATCACAACTTGCACCATTTTCGTCGTAGCTTGTTTTAGCTGTCCATGCTTCTTGGAGAGGAGGAGCACTTGGTCGTTGAGGAAGCTCCAATCGCCGGCATTTCTTATAATCGTGACGATAGCAACGAGAAGTCTGGATGTGCTTGGAAGATCCGAGGCCTAATCAATACAGTTAGACATGTATGTAGGTAGTAGAATGGGAATCGAGGAGGCATACTTGTCTGGCCTGCTTCTCCAATCCCATAAGCTTGTCAACAGCACCCTGGAGATCGGTCTACAGAAGGGTCAGCTCTGTCGATACCAGCGCCAGTATAATATTTCAAACCTTCGCAAGGCTCTCAGCCTCTGGGATCAGCTTGTCAACATCTTGAGTGAAGTCTTTCTCTGGCTTGAGGAGTCCACCGGACATGGTGACGAAAGTGACGAAAGCAGATGCGTCACGTCTTGGATGAATAAATGCAGAAAACTATAAAAAGAAAACAGTATTCCTCAAATCCAGACTTTCTAGCAGATAATTCAGAAATCGACAGTAAAAAGTGCAAAGGGAGTCTGGATGGGAGTTGTTGTAGCAGCTGGAGGTTAATCGCCTGTCTGAGCTGGCCGAAGCTATGTCTCACGTGATGGCTCTTATTCTTTTGTGCCTGACAATCAACATCCAACATCTTTCTCCCACCCATCTCCATTGACTTTTTATCATTTCATTTTAGTATAGACAAAACCGAGTCTTTACTTAGGAATGAACCAAAAGTCGTCGTTCGCCATTCTAGTCATCCAATGACCAATATGAGTACAATACAGGGAATCCATCAGTCTATGGCAGCTCAGTTAACCATAACTGCCCGGCGAGATTCTTGACGAATATCCTGCTATTATCAGAAATCAAGGCTATCGTTCAAACTACCTGATTCTCTACTACTAACTGCATCTTTTTTTGTAGACTCAGTCCTAATGATATCGGTGCTTATATAAGCAGAACAATACGATCACGCAATATTGCATTAACTACTTTGGGCTTCAAAAAGATGTATAAATCTCAAGAGTCACACTGGAGATACTTGTTATATATCTTAGTTATCTTTTTGGACGCCTTCTTGTCCGACTAGCTTATCACGGCACTGTCTCTTCAATTCCACATATTTCAGTGTTGCTTTTGTCTCTGCCGGATTCGGACCATCTGGATCGCAAAATTGAAGAATAGCCACTATCTGCTCTCGACTATTTTTCCGCTGGGAGACAATTTAGGAAACGCTGTTCAGATTCAATTTATTCATTTCTAGGCATTCACTAACATTTAGGAGATTGATCTCCTTAGCAACTCGGCACGATGAAGGATGGGTCGTGCGAGAATGGCTCCCCAATTCCGTTGCTGACAGCAGTAAATGCGGAGTCTCAGGTACATTTGATTGTTGGCGCAAATCCTCTAGCCGCAGCCCGGTGTACCAAGAGCCTGGAAGCCGGAGCGAAGCCAATTATCATTGCTCCAGAAACTGGCAATTTACAGCACGCTTTGTCTGAGCGCATTGCGGATGGCTCAGCGCAATGGATTCGCAGGCAATTTGAGGATAATGATTTAACAACACTTGGCCGGGAAGAAGTCGATCATGTTGTGGACATGGTCTTTGTCACTCTGGGTGGCAATCACCCTCTAAGTAGGTGTTGGTGGGTTGTTTAAGGCTCGATTGATTTCTAATTTGTTTCAGGCACTCGTATATCAAGTCTTTGCCGGCGTCTGAGGATTCCTGTTAATGTATCAGATGCACCGGAGCTCTGTACTTTCACACTCCTTTCCACCTACTCTGATGGCCCTCTTCATATTGGGATTACAACTTCAGGGCGTGGATGTAAACTTGCATCCCGGTTAAGAAGGGAGGTTGCCTCAGCACTTCCTCCCAACCTTGGAGGTGCTATAAACAGGCTGGGTGCCGTACGGAAGCGCCTGTGGGAGGAAGACAACGCCTCAGGGCTATGCGGCACAGCCTTGGAGGGGGATGAAGATGATTCAACAGACCAAAAGCATACCTTCAATACATTGGTTACAAATGACGATATCTTCGCAGAAAAAACAAGGCGAATACGTTGGCTCTCCCAGATATGCGAATACTGGCCGCTCCGCAAACTCGCGGATATCACTGATTCCGATATCGATGGCATCCTTGAGGCTTATTCTTCTGGAAAAGATGGCGCTGCTCATATAAATGGGATCGAGTTTTCCCCCAGGAAAGGTAGAATTGTTTTGGCCGGCTCTGGCCCGGGGCACCCCGATTTACTCACCCGAGCAACTTATCAAGCCATCCAGAATGCCGACATCATTTTGGCAGACAAACTTGTGCCTGCGCCAGTTTTGGATCTAATACCTCGCAGGACCGAGGTTCGCATTTCTCGAAAGTTTCCTGGAAATGCAGACCAAGCGCAAGAGGAGTTTTTACAGATGGGGCTGGACGCTTTACGAAAAGGACAGCATGTGCTTCGATTGAAGCAGGGAGATCCATATCTTTATGGCCGTGGGGCGGAAGAGTTTGACTTCTTCCGCAAAGAAGGATTTATTCCTTTAGTTCTCCCTGGAATAACCAGCGCACTGAGCGCATCATTATTTGCCGATATCCCCGCGACCCATCGGGGCGTGTCTGACCAGGTTCTGGTTTGCACAGGTACAGGGAGAAAGGGAGCGGCTCCAGAACCGCCTACTTACGTGCCTACACAAACAGTGGTTTTCCTAATGGCATTACACCGATTATCATCCCTCGTGGAATCTCTCACAACACTGCCCACAGAGGACAATGGGACGTTGCCGAGGAGACTCTGGCCGAAGGACACTCCGTGTGCTATTATTGAGCGAGCTTCATGCTCTGACCAACGAGTCATTCGCTCTACTCTGGAGCATGTGTGTCTGGCATTTGAAACAGAAGGGTCCCGGCCACCTGGTTTGCTGGTTGTGGGCGCTAGCTGCCACGTCTTGCACCAACCCAAGGATCAGAAATGGGTTGTTGAAGAGGGATTCCGGGGGCTTGATGAATTACAAAATCCACCTGAGATAAGGGAAGGGAAGGTAGAAAATAATTCCATCTGACGGGTTACGACTGCACTTTGGATAGATTAGGGGGGAACGCTTGCAAAAATGATGAACTTGCATGATATTAATTAGGCAACGGTGTTAAATAGATAGATACCCAGATTCGAATATCAAATGAATAGAATTGCATTCGAAAATGAGGGATTGAATCAATTTGATTACCGGATTAAGTAAGACGAGGCTATTGGGTGACGCCACTTTAGCTTCATTCCATCTTCACTTCCCTTCCTACTTTGTTCACCCAGCTTTACTCCTCCGTCCGTCTTCAAAGTGTCCTCCATCATGTCTGCATCTGCAAATAAAAAGCCTTACCTCTCCAACGGCCGGATGTTAGAAAGGTACGCCATCAACACCACTTCCTCAAGTCAGTCAGCTAACCTTTCCATTCTTCTCTTCATTAGTCCCCCAATCACAGTTCGTGCCAACCGATTCCTGGAAAATATCTACCTCTTCATCGGTCTCTACCTTGTGAGCTTTTTCTCGGTATGTTCTCTTTTCTCTCCGGCACACTCTATTCTCTACGAATACCGTCGACTGACATCCGGTGTTGTTGCTACAGTTTGATCCCTACAACGCAGCGAAATACTCGCAGTTCAATGTCGGTCATCCGGGAAATTATACCAATACCAGGCCACGCTGGGGAAGTTCGGGCTTAGGTGGCGGAGGAGGCGGTCCTTCTGGGGGAGGGGGAGGAGGTGGTGGTGGTAGTGGTGGAGGGCCATGGAATAGAAGGGTTGGACGGGTTGATGATATTCGCGGGCCGGAGTGTGGGAGTTGCCAATGAGAAGACGGAGTTGGCTAATTACTCGATTGATTGGGATGGATGGAATGATTTGGTTATTGGACTTGATGCGTTATCTGGACTAGGATTGAATATATTTTCTATCTATACACCAAATACATCAGGATGATGGAGGAATTGATGACAACACTATCGCATCACGTGCCACTACTTCTCCGCATCATTAATTAAAATAAACACTTGAATGTTGAATGATGATATCTTGTATTGTAGCCCGGTTGATTGATCATTGATTGGTGTTCACTTTACTTGTCATTTCGGCACTTCCCGTTCTATATATACCAGTGCGTGTACATATTTCATTATGGACCAGATCCACCAAGATCCATCTGAGATCAACTAACCCGTTTCTAGTCCACAATGGATATCCCAAGAGACAACCAAGAATGGATTAACTGGATAGAAGCTTTGAAGAAAAAGCTACCCGAATCCTTTGCCGCGCATCATGCCCCAGTCCCAGCTCTCGTCAACCGCAACATCGATCACACCCTCCTGTCCGAGTCTGCAACAGAGGAACAGGTCGATATCCTTTGCGATGAAGCAAAAGAACGAGAGTTTGCTTCCGTTTGCGTCCGTCTTCGCCATGTCGCCCATGCCGCTCAGCTGCTCAAGGACTTTAGTGGCGTAGATGTAGCCTGTGTCATCGCTTTTCCCGGTGGTATGGACGAGACATCGGCGAAAGTGAAGGAAACAAAAGAAGCTTTGGCATTCGGCGCCTCGGAATTAGACATGGTAATGAAATATCCCCTTTTGAAGGAACAGAAATATGTCGAGGTCTTTCAGGATATTATGGCGGTCCGGGAGGCAGCTCCTAAGCCGGTGACGTTGAAGGTTATTCTCGAGACGTCGCAGTTGAATCGGGACCAGATTATTGCTGGGGCGATGATTGCAAGCATGGCTGGGGCCGACTATGTTAAGACGAGTACAGGATTTAATGGGAGAGGGGCTACGGTCGAGAATGTTGAGCTTATGAGGGCTGTGGCGGATTTGACGGGGAAAGGGAGCAGAGTTAAGGCTAGTGGAGGGATTAGGACGGCGGATGATTGTGTAAAGATGTTGAAGGCTGGTGCTGAGAGGATCGGGACAAGCTCTGGAGTGAAGATTATGGAGCAATTGGACCATGGGGAATTATTAGAGCAGGGGGTAGGACATGCGGTTTATTGAATTGTCCTCCTGTCTACAGATCTAGATAATTGACTGATTTGATATCAGATATCAGATGGAGACTGTCAGGTGGAGAATGACATCAACATTCCCAATTCCTAATGGCCATCCAGTGATCATGGCATTTTCTTGGATTTTTGAGAAAAAAAAATATCATCAAGCTTCAATTCCTTCTCCAAATTTCCTTTGCTCTCCAGCTGTGCCTGTTTCTGCCTTATCCCAAATATGAAACGGCCGAACTTCAAGGTACCCCTGCCCTTGCCCTTTCCTTCCCGTCCTTCTCTTCTCTGACAACCTTCCAAGAAACGAAAAACCTTCTCCCACCAGCCCAACCCACCAGGGCAAAATGACAATCAGGATGACTTGTTCACCTCCAAACCTTCAGCTGTATTCACTCCTTCCGGAGGTAGATCCCATACCTTGAGTGTCGCTATTCCGGGCAGCATAATAGCCAAGTGAGCCTAGCGCCCTTCTAGCATCCATTTTCTGGTCAGAACTAACCTGGCAACTCTAGTGCCCATTCCATTGAACAAAAGACCCTCCTCGCAGGCGCTATTGCCCGTGCCCTGGCCGTCTTCTGTGTGGACGAGGTGGTGGTCTTTGACGATGATGAAACCCATACTAGCAACTATCACGACGATGATACCGACTACGAATCCCCAATAACCAAACCGAACCACCTGCTCAGCGGAACCGCTCCTCCCTCAAAAGGCTATACCGCCTACTCCGACCCCTCGCACTTCCTCGCCCATCTTCTCTCATACTTGGAAACCCCACCGTACCTGCGCAAACACCTCTTCCCCATGCACCCGAATCTCCGCACTGCCGGCCTCCTCCCTAGTCTGGACATGCCACATCACCTCCGCGCCAACGAATGGTGCGACTACCGCGAGGGAATCGTAGTCTCTACCAACATCGAGCAAGGAAATGGCACTCAAGGGACCGGAACGAAGATGAGCAAAAGCCACCATCATAACAATGCTAACCATACTAACCACAATCGTTCCCCCGGCGGCCGCCGCGGCTCCATCGTCGACACCGGACTGTCTCAGAAAGTCGTCCTCCCCGACATCAGCCTCCCCGAACACGCACGAGTCACCGTACGATTCTCGCCAGGCGGTCCCGACCAGGCTGAACCAGTCCACCCATCCACTCCCCGTGCCGAGGCAGGCTATTACTGGGGCTACTATGTCCGTCGTTGCAGATCTCTCTCCGACGTCTTCACCGAGTGCCCATTTGACGGCGGATACGACCTCTCGTTTGGGACTTCCGAGCGCGGAGCCCCGGTCTCTGACGTTCTTGATGAGGATCCTCGCTCTCTCCCCGAATATAAACACCTTCTCGTCGTATTCGGTGGCGTCGCTGGTATTGAGGCTGCTATTCGAAATGACCACCAGCTTCGCGAGATGATCCATCCAACCGACGCGGGGAAATTGTTCGATTATTGGGTTAATTTACTCCCCGGACAGGGGAGCAGGACTATTCGTACTGAGGAGGCTGTCTGGCTGGGCCTGACTAGTCTGCGGGGTTTGGTCGAGAGCAATAATCGCAAGTTTTAGTGTCCGGAGGCTAATGCTTGGTTGGCTATGATGAGTATGTATGTCTTTTTCTTTGCTAAGTATGCCTGCCGCCGGATGGATCATATTCGATATCTACGATTCCGCGAACGTCCTGAATTAACTCGACCCTGGATTGCATTGAAATTAATTCCCACGCTGGACCGGTATCTAATTACCTGTCGGTCGGGATTATGATTGCCATTGTGGCTGGCAACTGGCTCTAACTCAAGTTCTGACTGGACTGTGACTTATACTACCTATAGTCTTTATATAGGTATGAATATGTTTGATTAAGTCAAAAAGGGCGGAAAACCTTGAACAAATGCTAGTTAGTTGCTACTAGATTTGAAATAATATAGCACGCTATATATCCGATAAATTTGTGTTAAGCTGACAGAGTAGATTTTTTGATCGATGACGTGACTATATATATATTTAAGTGGCTTGGAGTATTCACACCAAATCCCTTTTAAACATGCAAAGAGTTAAATAATTTAAAATGCATCTTTTTCTATTGATATATATGTAACCGTCCTTCCCATCATTACATAACTTTTAAAACCACCGCGCCGTCCATAAAGTTCGACAAAAAGAAATATCCCATACATAGGTAATGCAACAATCAACCCTATAAAGTAGAACAACAGACTACTCATCACTACTCATTTCATCTAACGAACTGGACTCCCCATCTTCGGCCTTCATGGCCTTAACAGCGGCATCCCCACTCTTTCTCTTCTTCTTCTCAGCAGCAAACCAAGCTTCTCGCCGTCTCGCCGCTCGTTGTTCTTTCTTTGCACGCTGCTGAATCTTCTCCCGATGGCTTTGTTCTTGCTTCTCGTGCAGTTGGTTGACATAGTCTTGGAGACTGGCAAGGTCAGAGCGCAACTTCATCATTTCGTCTGTTGTAGCCTGACGGGCTGTTTCGTTGATATTGGCTTTCTTGCGGAGGGTGCTGAGTTCGGTTTCGAGGGTTGATATTTGCGTGTCTTTTGCTGTGTCTTCTTCTGTTGTTGCTATGGATGGGTGGGCTTGGACACCGCCGGAACCGGGATGGCGGAGGGCTGCGAGTTCCGCTAGACCTTCTTCAACCATGGACTCTGGGAAGAACGGGTGAGTGAGTGCTTCGGAGATTGATCGACTTTTTGGTGTTTGTCGCCGACAGCTTGAACTGGCTGGTGTGACGTGGATGGGAGGATGTGAGTGTTGAATGCGTATTCGCCGGGTACTGCGCCGGGCGTATTAGATCGGTCTGATAGACCTTGATCGTATCGTGGTTTAACGATAGTGTGAGAGACACGCTTCAAGTCGAGCGATGGATGCGGCATGCCGTTTGGTGGTTGTGTTAGAAGGTTTGTTACTGGATGCGTATAGTCCGCTACGGTCGATGCGTATTTTCGCCTGCCAACATTCCATGAGAGGACCTTTCCACTTTCATGGCCAGATAGTAATAAAGTTCCATCATATGAGACGGAGAGAGCTTGTGTTGCGCCGAAGTCGGATGACGGTGGTAGCCATCGTTCTTCCGCTAACTGTTGTGTCGGAGTGGATTGTAGTGATGGGTCATGGAGAGGATGTTGGATGGATTGATTCTTATAAAATTCCACTGCCTGGACACTTCCATCTTCGTAGCCGACGTAAAAAGCTCGATCGACGGGGTCAAGGGCAACGGACAAAGCGGTAGCGGGTAGGAGGAATGTCCGCAGGATACGTCCCGTACGGTAGTCCCAGGCGATCGCCGTGTTGTCTTTGGAAGTTGAGACCGCAATATTATATCTGCCATTGCTATGGCCCACTGCTAGGGAGGTGATGGCAGCGCGGTGGTTCGAGATTGTCCGGATGGGCGAGTTTGATTGGTGCTGGTCCCCACCAGATACCGGCTTCGCGAAGGAGAGGATACTAACTAGAGACCAGACATGGATACTAGCATCTGATGACCCGGAGAGAATGAAATTGGATATTGGATCGACAACAAGAGAAGTCACTGGTTGCAAATGTGAAGGTGTTGTGGCTACCTGACGTCCGGTGCAAGTCTAATAAGCAAGGGGTTAGAATGACTTCATCCTCAAACAATGACAAGCATTACAAACCTCCCACAAGATCAATCGACCACCTTCTGTTCCCAAAACTAAAATATCACCATTCTTTCCTCCCGCAATCGCAATGCTGCGTATCCGTTCTGGGAAAGGAATGGTCGCTTCCTGATTTCCCCTCTCCCTACTATACACATGGACAATAGCCTTCTCTGCTTGAGCGGCAAACACATGCGATGAGTTTACGGCCAGGCAATTGGGGTGCGTTGAGCTCTTCTTGAAGGTGGAGCTGAGGGAAGGTGACGGTTGGAATTCATGGAAGCAGATTCCTACATCCCTCAACGTTGCGGATGCTGGGGTTTTAGAAGACGCCAAAGTCGACGCCACAAAGCACTCGGAGAGCATGAGGAGGGGTTAGAAGAGGAATTGCAAGGGAGTTGCAGCTCCAACTAACCTTGTCGCAGATTCCTTGCATTTTTTCGGCGATATGATAAGATGTTTGGGGTGTTTGGTATGTTTGTTGTGTTTGCAATGTCCCTCCCGTTGTACAGGAACTCTGGGGTTCAACGCTACTGTAGACCATCTCATGATATGCATGGTTTTTAGTTCAATTAAGATTTAATCCACTGCCAATCCCATTGTTGATTAACATTATGTCAGATATGCCAATTCATATTATTCTTTTACTGTTGAACCAGTCGATCGACATCCTTCCCGAGTCAGTGTCATTAGTACAACTCCAGCGTCAGGGAATAAGTCATGATTAAATACCACAGGATTTCATTCTTTGTTTCAAAAAAACTCTCTCCACCCTCTTGATGAATTTGAGACATTATCTAGCAAGAGAGCTAGCGGAGCTATGTTTGGCCACTCCCAAGTATGGTACCTCGGAACTATGCAAGCAAGGGGGGAATTCCAGGGGTCATGGCGCAACAGTTGGTTAGACAACCAGAGGGATAAGGTCACCCCTCTATGACACTATGATGGTCATATGGTGGGGATCTTATCCCTTCTTACGCTATGCGAGAATTGACGCCTAAAAAAGCAGATCCTCCATGTTATGCTGATTTTGGGGCCAATCTAATGCAGGATCCACCTCCTCAAGCATGCAAGGTGTAACACTCAATGATAGAGATGGTGGCTCAGTCCGTACCTATGTATGGCCTTCCCGGCTCCAAGGGATATACATGCCCGGGTTGTCGGACTATATTTCACTTTAAAGATTGTCTACCTGTCAAGGGATGCAGGAACTCTACTGCCCGTCAATATTATAAGGACATGGTTACCCCTTCCTAACTGACTCGGTGCCGTCTGCTTCTGTTTACGCGTTCTTTACACTGGCTTTTCTATACAATATGCTGGCTTGTCATACCCCAACCGACCATTATGGCTGTGGTTGGTCTGGACACGAACTCTCCCATGGAACCGGCAACCTCCCATCCTATCATGAAGTCAGCCACAACCCTATCACTCAACGTGATTACAGTCCGCCCCGCAAGGCATGGACGAGGAGTCAATCGCATAGCCCACCGTCGTCTATCTCTTCCAGTACCGCTCGTCCAGAACAATCGGAATATACCACTTTACGATCAAGGAGATTAGCAGCGGAGCACACGCCGCTTTCGATATCGCCATTTCGCTCTGTGCAGCGAATGAAGCGGCCCTTTCAGCTCAGACTACCAGCGTCTCCTAAGTCACCTACCGCTACGGAAGAAAAAGAATCTCGAGCATCTCCTAGGTCGATGGGGTTACGGTCCTGGCGTTCGGATCAGAATCTAATGGCTACCAGCCTGGATGCATTCGGTATACTTCCAAGCCCTCCGCTTTCAGATTCCCGTCTTTCAAAAACATCCCCCTCGTCACCGTGCTCCCCATCAGTCGGCAGATTCCCTTCGGCAGACAACAGCGAAACGAGTGAAGGCTGCGATAGTAAACAAGAAGATGAACCATGTGATCCTCTGGATCCAAAACAAGAAGACACCTTGGTGGAAGAGGACCAGACGCCATGCGAGAGTATAAATGTACACATGGTGCACTCAAGCCTTGTCAATCGAGAGACCAACGAGAGCCACTCGCGTGTTTCGTCGAATGCAGAGCATACGACAACTGCCACAGCCACCCAACCGACGGCATCAGAGAAGGAAACCGTCCCTGATTCATCTACCGAAGAACAGAGGGCCAGGGCAGGTACTGAGTCTAGCGACACGAGTTGGTTACCCAGCAATCTTTCATACTGCGAAACATGGCTCCAAGGTGTGCCAGTAGAAATGATGGACGCTGGTGGCCTTAATTCAAAGGATGAATTTGCCAATAGAAGAAAGTTTCAAATAATTCAGAAGAGCCCTCCACCTTCGGTAGAGAGTTTTGATGTGATGGCTTCTAATGAACCTGTGGTATGTTGACCATGATCTCTACCTTACTAAACGCCTATGCTCATAATAATCCAGAGATTCGCCGTTGCTAGCAAAGCAAAACCAAAATTAGTCGATATATCCCCCAGACCCCAATCGGTCATGAGCAATTCAACAAGAAGTCCTAGTTTGAAAGATAAACATCCCGTTCCATGTACCCCTGATCAACGGCAGCAGGAAGTATCTGCATTTAGCCCAGATACTCCATCAGAAAGAGTGGACAGTGGCTATGTTGCACGTAACTCCTACACCTCCAGAGATGGAGATTACGTGGACGATGGCTATTGCACAGAAACCAGTTCTATGAGTTTAGGGAGTGCAAATTCGACTGTTATAGGCCAGAAGTCGAGCAAAAGCAATGATTCGCCATGTCTGCAATCAGAAGAAACTATTAATGCAATAACCACTCCACTCCAAAAGCCAAATTCACCTCCCAGGGTTTCGTCAACTATGTCAGAAAGAGAACAGTTGGAAAAATGGTGGGACCATGAATGGACATTGGATCAGTTGGACCATTCAGTCAGGGATTTCCCACGCAACATGCTCAGACTGACATCCCCAGTCATTATGTTTCTGCGCCAAAGCAACGAGAAAGCCCTAATACGGCCATTCCGAAAGATATTCCCATTGGTCTCGGAGAGTCTCCTGGACTGTCTCTGTGCGGCTTTGATTGCACACAATTATATTGTCTCACTATCTCCTAATAGAGGAAGCACTACTTCCCGTCATAACTCAAATTTATCTGGTCTCGAAATTATTCCCGAAAAGGCTTCTGCCACGTTGGGAATCCAGAGCTTTCACGGGCCACCGGCGCATTTTCGAGAAAAGATATTAAGCACCCGGGGTGCAGAACTTCAGAAAGACCTGGGTATGATTGTTGACTACCTTCTATTTGCTATATGCGGACGATCCGACGACACATTAAAATCAGCTGTGCTGGTACTTATACAGGTCCTTGAGGCCAAAATATAAGCCCTTCGTTTTTCGCTATTATATGAAGGTGTTGATCATCTTCTGTCAATCTTTGCATATTAATGTCATGTCTCTAGCGAGCTTTCAAATATGCTTACTATTTACTATTCATGTCTCCTATGTCCAAATCTTACGTCAGTATTATACTGAGAGCATCACATAATGTCATGGATAATTTTCATTTCTAAAGTATAGCTGGCCATAGTAATTAAGCCATAAGCCATAAACAACAGATAACAGTATAAATATTTGTTTAGGTACATAATATCAGGCAGGCATGACTATTAACTAAGGCATAAAATTAAGCCTAAGGCATAAAGTCCATGAAATGACTAGTTAGCGTAATCGGCCACTGTAAAATCAATGATCCGACCCTTATCTATGGAAAGTCATCGTCAACTTTCCCGCGGAAACCAACTCTCAACCATCAACACCATCACAATGGCAGCCTCAACAACCAGACTGCGTATTCTGTACTCCTCGACGAGGACTTTTCCTCAGTCCGGTGCTCTTGCACCCCTCAACTCTCGCTCCTACGCAACAACAGACGCCTCCTCCGCCACATCCACTTCCCCGACGACCCAACGTAAAAGCACCTCCTTCACAGATAAGCTCAATGCTGGCCCATCATTCGCAGACTTCGTCTCGGGCGGCAGTGATAATGCTCCCCTGGATCCGTCTGAAGCGTACAAGCTCGAAACCGCCATGGTCGGCCCCGCGGGAAGGAAGAAAGAAATGACCCGTCTGCCGTCATGGCTCAAAACCCCGATTCCCAATTCAAAGAATTACCAGCGTCTGAAGAAAGATCTCCGCGGTCTGAATTTACATACTGTTTGTGAGGAGGCCCGGTGTCCAAATATCTCCGATTGCTGGGGCGGTAGCGACAAGTCCGCCGCCACAGCTACTATCATGTTGATGGGCGATACCTGTACTCGGGGTTGTCGGTTTTGCAGTGTGAAGACTTCGAGAAAGCCTGCCGCATTGGACCCTCATGAACCGGAGAATACAGCCGAGGCAATCTCGAGGTGGGGACTGGGATATGTGGTTTTAACAAGCGTCGATCGGGATGATCTTGCAGACGGCGGTGCTCGGCATTTTGCGGAGACCGTCATGAAAATAAAACAGAAGGCCCCCAGCATTCTGGTCGAGTGCTTGACAGGTGATTATAGTGGTGATACTGAGATGGTTTCCCTCGTCGCCCGCTCGGGACTTGACGTATATGCCCATAACGTTGAGACCGTGGAGGCTTTGACTCCGCATGTTCGTGACCGCCGCGCTACTTTCCAGCAGTCTATTCGTGTCCTTGAGGCTGCGAAGGCTGCTAAGCCTGAGCTGATTACAAAGACTTCGCTTATGCTGGGTCTTGGTGAGAATGATGACCAGTTGTGGGATGCTCTCCGGCAGCTTCGTGCTGTCAACGTGGACGTCGTTACCTTCGGTCAATATATGCGCCCGACAAAGCGCCACATGGCTGTTCAGGAGTATGTTACTCCGGATCGGTTTGAGCTCTGGCGTCAGCGGGCCCTAGATATGGGCTTCCTATACTGTGCTTCCGGTCCGTTGGTTCGCAGTAGCTATAAGGCTGGTGAAGCGTTTATCGAGAATGTGCTGAAGAAGAGGCGTGCGGGTTCTGCTACTGCAGGCCAAACTGTTAGTGAGCAGACTGTCGCCGATGAGGCGACACGGTAACATGCAGTCTTGATGCCGCCAGTCGAATCTATTCAACATGTTTCCCACTCCCTCAACACCATATTCAACCTATTCTTTTTATTTTGGGTAGTTTGCTCACATGGCGTGGTTCATTTGTTTCGGTTATCGGTTAGGGCATAAATGGTTTCATTGAAAATGTATTACTAATGGCGGAAAGGCCATCCATCATCATGGATATAAGCGCGATGTAGATCCAAAATTCCATATTACAGATTTGATTTCGTTAAAATCCAGCTTAAAATCCAACTCATAAACAGGCCCGTAGCTCGGTCAGATTTATAACCCATCATGCATACCCAGTTTCTCATTCCACCTACGCCTGCCTGCTCATAATGCTATGAACCGAAAACTGATCATAACTCCCTTCCGCGTTGAAGACCGAGATCAATCATACATACCAGTTCAATCATCTGGTAACTGGGAAACTAAGTATTCAAAATATGCCTGCTAAGCTGAGCAGGTTAAACTGTATGTGTGTTGAACGGTGGGGATCTAGGATATAATCATCCTTCAACTATTCCCCCAGATACTCACACCCCCGTCGATTCTCCGACGTATTGATCTTTCCCTTATTCTACGTCAGTAATCAATTCCTTGATGTCTTCGTTGGAAAGACCGAGGAGATATAGAACGTCTATAAGGTTCTCTCCGTTGATGCGGGTTGGCGCTTCCAGCTGTACTTTGCTCTTCGCCCGCCATGCTACTCCAAGTCCTGCGGCGTGAAGCATGAGAAGGTCGTTGGCCCCGTCTCCCACAGCTAGAGTCTGAGAAATAGGGATCGAGTGTTCAGCGGCAATCGACTGAAGGAGCGAACGTTTCTGATTCGCGTCTATGATAGGATGTGCTGGAACAAGCTTGCCAGTCAGGGTTTGCGACGACTCGTCTACCTCCAACTAAAGTAAAAGTCAGTAACGATGCACAAGTAGTTCCATCATAATTTTGAAATCCAAGAAGACGGGATTGCAGTGGAAAGTCGGAGATATACGCACATGGTTTGCAAAAGCATGATCAATTCCAAGTTCACCCGCCAACCACTCGGCAAGAGGTTGAAAACCTCCACTCAAAACAGCTAGCTTGTAACCAAGCGCTTTCAGAGCCTTGCACAACTCGCGCGCACCCGGAGATATCGTGATGACAGATTTGAGCTTTTCAAAAACATCTGCGGGGACACCTTTAAGAAGACTGACACGCTCTTTCAGAGATGCTGCAAAATCAAGTTCGCCATTCATGGCGCGAGAAGTGATTTCCTTGCATAGACATCAGCGCCGTTGAGATCTCAACACCTACACAGAAAACTTACAGACACCTCTTTCTCCACATTAATGAACTTGGCAATCTCATCAATGACCTCGTTTTGGATCAAAGTGCTATCCATATCAAACACTGCGAGTCGCTTATGGCGGCGGAAGACACTTTCCTTCTGGAGGACAACCTCAACGTTCCATTCTCGTTCAAATCGCCAAATACTCTCGTGTTTCCGGAGATCAGTAAAAGTGAGATAGTCAGGATTTGGAGGTGGTGAAAAGGTAACTTCGACGACCCGGGGTTGCTCGTCCTGGTCAAGGCATCGATGGGAGGTATTCATGCGCTGATAAGGTGTCGGAAGGGTCTCGATAATTTGGAGAAAATTGGTCAAGCATAACTGCGACACGAATGGGCCATACAAATGGTCGAGCGGTTCCGGCTCCGGCGCTGGAGGCTCCCGTGGGATTTTCTCAATATCGACCGTTGGCGCGGAACCTGCGGGAACCATGGGCGACGGGAGTTTCTCTCCCGGTCGGGCTTTGGTAGAAACATCAGGATGAAGATGGGGGTGTATAGGGTCGGAGGACTTGTAGAACAAGGTAGCGACAATTTGCGGTGTGCCAGTAGGAAGAAGGTTTGCCTGGTGGTTGAAGATGCTGTGGATGATGCCACTATCGGCTACCTTCTCAGGGTCCGGTTTGATGGGATTGAAGACAGGCGACCGTCGAAAAGGCTCAGGAGAATTACCAAGGATGTCTCCAATACTTTGATTGATAGGAACTGGGGGTTTATATTGCTGGTGATCTTGGATAAAGGAATTGCCGGATAGGGACTGGCGTAGTACAGGACGCACTGGGCGTGTGGAGGAGGGGTTGGTTTCTGCCATTGCACCTGAATGGTGGAAGGAATTTGAGGAAGGATCAAAACTTGAAACCAAAAGCAGCAGATCACCCCTCTAGTTGAATGGGAATATTACAGCAAATTGGATTAGCAAGTAGCAAAGATACAGATCAAGAGAGAGCAAAGATATCATAGACTCTTAGAAAAACTGCCCTACGAAGATCGGCAAGGCACGTGGTCACTGGGGCAGTTTGAAGGCGGTAGGGGAGGGACCTCTCTCTCACCGCCGGACAAACTATATTTCCGATCATAGAGAGATCGATGAAGATCCCCTTGGTATACTTGGTTGGTATACTATGGCCCTCGACATTCCATACAGAAGAAGCTGGAAGGGCATCAAAAAATTGAAGACTCATTTGTTTTATTGATTAGAAATGGTTTAAATTCCCAGGTTTGATTGATCATCGATTTTCCTCAGATTGAGTAACCATAGTACTGATCCTGGACAGGTCATCTATACTGGCATGACGTGATGAATATAATTGATAATGGACCGGATCTTATCGATACTGGGCCCGATAAGGATTCATTCGCGAAAATTCACCAGTCTTCTAAGAAGCAATGAAGCAATGGCATTTATCAGCCAGTTCCAAAGACAGGAGGCTTTGGTCTCCCAGTCCGGCTGGCGGTAGAGCCCAGAAGTGCAAAATGGCGTGATTTTCTTCCATCATGAGCAAATGCTATTATTCAGCATAGTATCCCTATTGGGAAGGCGGTCGATGGCGATGTCGTGATTGTTGATGGCAGAATTGGTGGGCAGGTTAAGAGGTTTACTATACAGCAGGCTCTAATTGCCGATGATGTTGTGATCGTGTGGGCTCTTTTATATCATTCTCTCCATCTCCTTGTTGTTCTACTTTTATAACTACAGCCTTCGCACATCCTCTTTCTATCTTCCAATTCCCTTTGGCACATTGCTATCCTTGGGACATTTATCTTCATTGATTGCATCTCTTTGTTGATTGCCACTTGCATTTCTTTTCCAAGCACCAGGAGATGCCTGCAGCGGTGCCTTCAACTATGTCTCTCCATTTCTCCTCTGACTCGGAAGTCCCCAACACAAAGGACATCATGACCGAGTCCGGCTATGCCAGTGCCACTTCAAGTGACGATGAGCTGCCTGAGGTCGTCTTCTCAAAACCCCACCTGCGGTTCTTGAACAGACAGTTGCAATTCTTGGAACCTCAAGGTTGGTTGTCCTCCACATTATCGCTTGGATCGATTGCTGACATATGCAGATATCTTGAAATGGTGCATCACTACACTACCACATCTATACCAGACTACTGCCTTTGGTCTCACTGGGCTTGTGACCCTTGACATGCTTTCTAAGTTGGACATCCCTCGTCCCCAGGTTGTAGATGTTATCTTCCTGGATACGCTGCATCACTTCCCAGAAACTCTCTCTCTCGTGGACCGTGTTCGCAAGACTTATCCTCTGAACAACATCCACGTATTCAAACCCGCTGGGACTGAGACTGCAGAGGAATTCGCCAAAAAGCATGGTGACCGCCTCTGGGAAAGGGATGAGCAGCTGTATGACTGGGTTGCAAAGGTTGAACCAGCTCGACGTTCTTACCGTGACCTCAATGTCCATGCAGTTCTTACCGGACGCCGCCGCAGTCAAGGCGGCAAACGTGGTGAACTTGATGTGATCGAAGTAGACGAGACTGGCCTCATCAAGATCAACCCATTGGCCAATTGGACCTTTGACCAAGTCAAACAATACATCAAGGACAACAATGTCCCCTACAATGAACTGCTCGACCGTGGATATAAGAGCGTCGGTGACTGGCACTCCACTCAGCCTGTTGCCGCAGACGAGGACGAAAGAGCCGGTCGCTGGAAGGGCCAGGAGAAGACTGAATGCGGAATTCACAATCCTCTGTCCAAGTTCGGTCAATACTTGCAAGAACTGGAGCGGAAACGCGAAGAACAGGCGCTTGCTCAAGCTCTGCAGCCGACTGTTTCTTAGCGTCCGCGCCTTTCACTTAATTTCTTTGCATTCAACCGGCGTTCAATTGAGGACTCTGCGACCAGTGGAGTTATGATACCACGAGTTAGACAGGCGCATAGATATGGGACTACACAGTTATGGTTTACTTTGGGCAGGCGTTTTGCATGACATCTTTTTTTTTTTTACAATTGCTATGATCTGACAGAATTTCGTGTCCACAAAAGTGGCGAATTTGTGCAATTTCATTCCGCATTAATGACTCGCATTATAAATACAATGGGCATATTTTTTATTTATTTATTTATTTATTTTTCTTTTTTCTTTTTTTTTTTTTTTTTTTTAACCTTGTACTCTTTCATAAATTGGTATGGTCACGTGCAATCACAACCCTATAATGTTGCATAATGGATCACGTAACCCAAACCCATCCCATACATTGAGCTTGATAGATTTGGGATTCTTCCAACTATGATATGGCATTGCCAGTGACAATTCAGTCAGATTGATTGATTGATTCAGTGAGTGAACTTACGTGGAGCCTGCATCGTTGTACAAGACATTAGCAGAGTATCCAATTCGAACTGAAACTTCATTAATATATTTCAAGATCGGATTCGCTATCAAGGTTATATTTCATGTTTCGAATCTCCAATTCCAAGGGCAAAGGCAACCCGAGTTGATCCAACACCTCACATAGGCCCCCTGCAGTGTTGAGTTGTCGCTACAGTACTAGCATTCCTTTCCCTGGCAGGCTCCTAGTAGCTCCACTGTTTATACTCTTGCCTACTTAGTACACTATTAATTACCCCGAATATTCTTCATAATGTTCCATAGCCAATTGAGATTGACCAACTATATATATTCTCTAAACGACAGTAGTAGAAGTTGAAGATTATTCTGTATCAGTCTGAGAGTATCATGCCCTTAAACTGTACCTAGTATTTTGTAGGGTTCCTTAAAAAACGTGATAAATGCCAAGAAAGGGAATTACGCAACCCCGCCGCCGGATGTCGTGATGGCGGGACCACGTGACCCAGCGATATAAACTCATGCTTGGCTTCAGGGCAGTTCAAGGGACTCCCCGAGGATTTTGTTTCCAGAAGACAAATAGAATTATATCCAAGTGGAAAGAGGTTATATACTCGAGTAATGATCTGTCAATCAACATATTACGGCACCATCCCTCCCGCCCCTGAAAATCCAAGGTGGCTGTGACGATCCAAACGTAGTACGTAGCGGATTCCCACGGTCAGAGTCACGGACTGTCGACTGTTGGAAGAAGAGGCGATGTCAAGAAGGATGGTGAGTTGTCACCAAAGGATGAAGTGGAGAGGATTTAACCATGGAACTCAACCACTGCAAGAAATGCCGTGATGGTTCCAAGATTCGAGGGGGAAAGGATATAATGGAGAAAACGCTGAGGTGTCTGTAACATACTTTTTGGGATGCCAACGACTCCCTAACGAGTTTTGGATGGTTCCACCTTGTATTTTTACTCCAGTTTCCCAGGGTCTCCATCCTGTTTTGTCCAATTGAAGAAAGAAGTACTAAAGCTTTAAGTAAATATCCCCTCTGGTCCTTTTCTTCTGGTCAGATCCTTCTTTCTCCCTTATCTTCTCTCTTCTCTTCCATTCTCCCTCCCCTTCTCTCCATACCCTCTTCTGATTCTTCTATCCCCCTAATTGTTGTCTTTTGTGTATCTTCTAATTATATTAATCCTTTCAAAATGGCCAATCCTCCCCATGGTGGTGTCCTGAAGGACCTCGTCGCTCGCGATGCTCCCCGCCATGACCAGCTTGCGACGGAGGCCGAGTCCCTCCCCGCTGTCTACCTGACCGAGCGTCAGCTTTGCGATCTCGAATTGATCATGAACGGTGGCTTCAGTCCTCTGGAGGGTACGTTCAGTCCGCTCTCTTCCGCAAAAACCGGGATGAATGTTCACGAAGGTGCCGTGATACTGACAGGTGTTTCCCCGCGCAGGTTTCATGAACGAGAAGGATTACAACAAGTACGTTACAGATCTATCAATTGCCCACCAATCTTAACCCTGAGTGATCAATGCATCATCACGACGGAATGCGAACGGAAAATTGACAGCTGTCTTCTTTGATCAGGGTCGTCGTCGATTGCCGCCTCGCCGATGGCAACGTCTTCCCTATGCCCATCACCCTGGATGTTTCCCAGGAATTCGTCACCAGCTCCAAGCTCCAGGCTGGCTCTCGTCTTACCCTCCGTGATTTCCGAGACGATCGCAATTTGGCTATTCTGACCATTGATGATATCTATCGCCCTGACAAGTGAGTTGCTCTCCCCCTGGGTCTTGGCATGTCACTGTTCGATCCCTGTTGCAAATGTGAAATTCGACTACTGTTTTGGATTCCCGCTCAATCCATTTACTCCAATGGATGCGCTCAGATATCTTTCTGGAAAATGTGGTGCCAGGGGTTAATAAGGTGTATGTGGGTCTGGCTGACGCGGACTGATTTTCTGTAATTTAGGGTGCAGGAGGCCAAGTGCGTTTTTGGTGCTGATGATGTGGATCATCCTGCTGTCAAGCACCTCTACGCCTCTAATGAACTTTACCTTGGTGGAAAGATCCAGGCTGTGAACAAGCCGAATCACTACGATTATGTCGCCTCGCGATGTACGTTGAGCTGCTATTATTTTCTAAATTCCGAAAGACGCTAACGGCCCCTAGTCACCCCCGCAGAACTGCGTGTCCACTTCGACAAGCTCGGCTGGACCCGAGTTGTTGCTTTCCAGACCAGGTACGCTATTCTATACACTCTAGGCGGTTTTATGAAATGACTTCTGACCGGTGGCAGAAACCCTATGCACCGTGCTCACCGTGAGCTGACGGTCCGTGCCGCTCGTGCTCGTCAGGCCAATGTCCTGATTCACCCTGTTGTCGGTCTCACCAAGCCTGGTGATGTTGACCACTTCACTCGTGTCCGTGCCTACCAGGCCCTTCTCCCCCGCTACCCTAATGGTATGGCTGTCCTGGGTCTGCTTCCCCTGGCTATGCGTATGGGTGGACCCCGTGAGGCTCTCTGGCACGCCATCATCCGTAAGAACCACGGTGCTACTCACTTTATCGTTGGACGTGATCACGCTGGTCCTGGTAAGAACTCCAAGGGTGAGGACTTCTACGGCCCGTATGATGCTCAGCACCTCGTCGAGAAGTACAAGGACGAACTCGGCATTGAGGTCGTCCCGTTCCAGCAGGTCACCTACTGCCCTGACACCGACGAGTACAAGCCTAAGGACGAAGTTCCTGCGGGCACCAAGACTTTGGATATCTCCGGCACTGAGCTCCGCAAGCGTTTGCGTACCGGTGCTCACATCCCCGAGTGGTTCTCTTACCCTGAAGTTGTGAAGATCCTTCGCGAGTCCAACCCCCCTCGTGCCAACCAGGGCTTCACCATCTTCCTTACTGGGTACATGAACTCCGGCAAGGATGCCATCGCTCGTGCCTTGCAGGTCACCCTGAACCAGCAGGGTGGACGCTCTGTCTCCCTGCTGCTCGGTGATACTGTCCGCCACGAGCTTTCTTCCGAGCTCGGTTTCAGCCGCGATGACCGTCACACCAACATCCAGCGCATCTCTTTCGTTGCCGCTGAGCTTACCAGGGCTGGTGCTGCTGTCATTGCTGCTCCTATTGCTCCTTATGAGTACTCCCGCCAGGCCGCCCGTGATGCCGTTTCCCAGGCCGGTTCCTTCTTCCTTGTCCACGTCGCTACTCCTCTTGAGCATTGCGAGCAGACTGACAAGCGAGGCATCTACGCCAAGGCCCGCCGTGGTGAGATCAAGGGCTTCACTGGTGTTGACGACCCCTACGAGACTCCTGCTAAGGCCGATATCACCGTTGATGTTTCGAAGCAGAGCGTTCGTAGCATCGTTCACGAAATTATCCTCATGCTTGAGAGCGAGGGCTTCTTCGATCGTTCTTAGATCAGCGTAGGCGCTTTGGGAGATTGAAGTGTTGATGATTGGTTTAGTTGACAGAGGTGAATCTTTACTGTAAATTTATTGGCTTTAATAGCCGTTTTTGGATTCCCCTTAGAAATTCCCAATAGATTTATCTGTTCTTGTTCATTTCAGTGGAGTGCGTACCTAAGGCAGAGTTATAATATAATGTATTTTATGCAATACTCGTGAACCATTGCAAACTATGCAAACTATTATGCAAATTAACCTCATCGTCGAAACTCTTTGGAGGGACTTACAACTCCCCAGAACATCCTCAAAATGTTACCCCCTCGTAGTGCAGTTGGTCGAATACCAGGATCACTTCAATTGCTACGCTCCTCCACCCACCATGGCTTTCCTCACCAATTCCGACCCTTCACCAACAGATCTCGTCTTCTGCTCGTCTCTCCTCCTCTAGGTCGTCCACAGCTACCATTCCTCTCCCCATCGGTGGGTAATCGACCTCTCCCACCACTTTCAATCCATCTTCGCCAGCATTTTGGTCGCCTAATTTCCACCGAAACTCGCGATTACTACAAACGGCGTATCTCGGGCGGTCTCCGTCTCGGATTGACCTTCTATGCTATCCTCGTCTGCTTCCAAGTCATCAAGCTGGGCATTTACCAAGAAGAAATAGAACATAAGTGGCCTACGCCGCCGGAATGGACGTGGAAGAGTCGATGGTGTCTCCGTTCTGCCCACGCGGTGCAAAACCCTGAGGAGATCGGGAAGCTGATTACCTCTTGGCCTATGGTTGCTGGGTATCTGCGGGAATTGATTGAGCGGCTGGAGGACATTAATGGTGAAGGCAAGGGCATTGTTGAGCAGGCTGATGGCGGATTTGTCATTGAGGGTGTTGGGAAGACTGGGTTTGACGTTTCGGCTAAGAGCGAGCCCTGGCGGAGAGGCTATTTCCAGGCTCTTATCGGTGCTGCTAAGGCTGCGGAGAATCTTGAAGGTTGGGTAACCGATTGGAAACAGCGTATTTCGGCCCCGGCGGAGTATGTTGTTGGACCATCGAACCCGAACCCGAAACCTATGCTCCCTGGTGTGAATAAGACGCTACATGAGGAGGATTGTGGACCCGCGTCGCCTAGTCCTGAGACCTTTTATATGAAGATTTTGACAACCAAGGGGTTTGATGAGGGTCAGAAGTTGGATGCCGCCCTTGCCTATGCCGACTGGCTTGATTATAAGGGTCTGACTGCTACAGCTCGGGATATGTATAATTGGGCTATGGACATTGCGGTTTCCGGATCGCCTGACGCCAAAAAGGTCGTCGATGTGAAGACAGGCGTCCTTAAAAATAACGGCAAAGACTTACCCTCTGAAAACATACTCCGGGTGTCAACTGCCATGGCAGTTCACCAAGCTCAGCAGGGCAATCTTCCCACCGCATTGTCCATCTTTACCTCTGTCCTAAAAGCCCGCCGCTCGCTCCCCCCACCTCCGCCAGGATTGGCGCCTCCCCTCCCTCCAAAGAAACCATCAAACGACATAATCACCACCTGGTTCAATAAGATCAAAACAGTCTTCGTCCCAGTTGAATTCCCACCAGCACCACCCTCCGGAAACGATCCTCCCTTCCGCACCCCATCCTCCATATGCGAAGAAGCAGGCCTAATGACCTATATCGGTGAAATTATCTACGCTTCCTCATCCACAGATACCGGCCTCGCCTGGACCCGCGACGCAACCGACACAGCGGAATCTTCCATTTTCGACCTCGGCGGCCCAGACCACGTAACACCAAACCACCGCTGCGCACAATGTCTCAAAGTCGGGCTAGAGAACTGGCGAACGATGGTTTCGAAATTAGTTTCCAAGGCCGAAGCCGAGGAATATGCAAGCAGAGAGAAAGCTAAGACCGCCTGGTTCGGCGGTCAAAAGCGGGTTCGTGCAAAGGTAGCCGAGAGACAGAGGTGGGAAGCTGAAATGCTCCTTCTGCAAGATCGGTTTACGAGATTGGGGCCGCTCATTGAGTCGGATGCTGGGCTGGGTGATTTTGCACCTGGCATTTCCCTGTTTGTTTAGATGCGGCTCCTTTGGTTGGGTTGCTTTTGTGCTTATGACTGGGTACTGGTGATGCATTCTGCTCTGGAGTTGGCTGGATACTTTTCAAACTGCATTGCTTCTGATCTTTATGGCATTTGGGGTCTTGGATCTATCGTGTACTCTACTTGTATATACCAATCTATATACCAATCAATCGATCAACTTATTAATCTGCTCAGTTCTTCACCCTCCGTTCTGTTAGTTTTCTTCTGAATGCTTTGTGGTTTCCGCCGGTATGTCTAGCCACATAGATCTGAGGCAAGATTGGACATGCTCGGATAGAAAAGACGAAATACTGTTGACTACTCATACATAATACAGCTAGGAAGGCCAAACTTGTGCAGACAGTTGATAAGCGGTGTCTACATAGAAAATGTCTTCCCTCTGAATAAACCCATGACTCCAACGGCATCTGTTCGCCAGATGATAGAATACCCTCAGTAAATACATGGAGTTACCAACGACCAAAAGGAAAATTTCGTAGCTAGCTACGTAATAAATAGAATAGAAAGAAATATCCCAGCCACAAATACAGACACAGATCTAATCCAACTGTGTTCTGTGTGCAACTAGTGTTCAAATACGTCTAGACAGTCGACTGACGTCTAAAGAAAAGAATAAGAAAAGAAAAGGGAATACAGGTGTCCGTGAATGAATTAGAATGACCGTCAGGGAACCAATGCTTGCCTGCCTATACATACCCTTTAATCAGATCCACCCACAGTTCCATGAGGCGTTAAAATGGTGAAGTTGTCAAAATTCAATGTGAATCCGCTTACGAGCCCGGCGTTTGAGAGGTCTATGCTGTTTTTGCTGCCGTTGGATGTTGAATATTGTCCCGTTAGATATGACTGGATCTTGTCCTCGGATTTCATGGCTTCGTCGAGGGCACCGGTTTGTTGGAAGATGTAGAGGACCGCGATTCGGGAGAAGTCGATTACTTTACTTGGGACGGGGGCGGGTGTTGCGGGTTCTTGGGTATCATGCTTTGTCCGTATTGTGGTGGGAGATGCTGTTGCAGTAGGAGTGGTTTGGGTCGGTGCTGATGCGTCGTATACGATACCGTCCTTGGTAGCGATAGAGGCTCGGGGCGCGAATGTTTGAATCGGTGCCTGCAAGGTGATTGTATGTGATGGTTCGTCACGGATATGCAGTGGGGTATTTAGATCGGATTCAAGTGTAATAGGGAAAGACCGACGGGCTTTGCTGGAGACTTCTCTGAATAAAACTAAGGCGTTTTCGGTCATACAGGAGACGTTATTCTGGCTGAATAGTGCCATCAGGCTGAACGAGTCTAGCGGAATACTGAAATTGTTCTGAGAGTCCTCGAATAGCCGTGGGAGTTCGCTGCCCATCGTGGCATTGTTAGAGTTTACTTCGGTTGTGACGCAGCTTGAGTCGCCCTCATCGGTACATTGTGACCCTGTGTACCCATTGGTGCAGACGCAAGAGCATATATCGCCGCTTGAGACACTGACGCCTCCATTCATGCAGGGGGTTGTCTTCTCGCACTTCGATATGTGGTCTGTGTTCTGTCGAGGAACGACAACAAGGAAGATGGGCAGGAGAATAGCGAGTACGATGGCAATTGTTATCAAAGCACACATAAGCGCGAACACCCAAGGACTCATCCCACAGCAACGTCGACGGGGCCTCTTTTGGTCCGTCTCAGAGTCGTTAGATCGGATATTTTGGAGGTTAGATTTTTTGAAAAAGACAGGCCATGATGAGTGGGCCTCAGACGTTCCTGGTCCTGGGGGAGGGAATGATGCTAAAATATCCGAAAGAGACCCTGAATTGCGGAAACGTTGCTTGAACGGAAGCTTAAACTCCTTGCCATCATCGCAAAGCTCGTTACGACTGGCTGTCCTTCCATGGTCTAGTCTTGATGCGAGTTTAGTGGCTCGTCTAATTAAATCAGGTAGACTTGTAAGGCTACCTCGAGCTTCGGCATTACGGACGGCGTCCATATCCAGCCGAGGAGGTCTGCGACCATCAGGCCGTTTTTCGCTCATCTTTGGGCCGGACATGGGTAATACTTCGATTTCCTTTTCAAGAGATCCAACATCACTGCTAGTATCTGTGCCCCGATGGGGAACGTCAGGAAAAGTCGGTCCCTTCTCCGGGTCGATTGCAGGTGAGCTAGCAGTTGATGTACTGGAAGTCGAATCCCTGAACTTTGTTCCGTTGCCACCATGCTCTTGACCATTCTCCCTGGCTGCTTCAGGAACTAAATTCGCCATCACTGATGTTTCGACGGTCCCTCCATGCTTTTCTGATGTAGCAACATACGAATTAGGGTTGGATTTCTGGATGGTGCGCAAGGATGGTTTGCCCCTTTTTCCAAGGCTAGCCTGCCTCACAAGGGTGGCGTCGTCGTGCGGTATTGGTCTGGAATTGTTGCTATTTTCAGAGCCGCCATCTAAATAAGCACCCAGAATCTCTGATTCTGCCACTGCAGATCCCCAGCTGGATGGAATAGCTTTGCTAGATGCATATGAGACGGCCGCTAAGCGAGGACCATCATGCCTTTCCTCAGGTATTGGTGAGACTGAAGATATGCGACTGTTCGTTGTCCATCCCCCATTGTTGTGGGAATTGGTACCAACAGGTGGCATTCGGGGATGGACATAGGCCGAGCTTGGCTCTCGAGGCAATGGGAAATCCGGAATCGTACCAACTGATGAAGTCGCTGATTGTCTATATAGTTCTTCAGTAGTGACAGAAGCCCTAGAAGTTAAATCCGTAGTGCTTGTTGGGCTCGGAATAGGTCTTTGAATACCAGGGTTTCGCAGCGGATTATATGGTAAAGGTTGCGAAAATGATGGGGCAGGACGTTTACCATGTGCTGGACTGGGGGGAACCCCCGACGCGCTCCTTTCTGAATATATTGACGAGTAAGGGGTATCACCTGGGCGTCTGGGCCTCGGAGGCGCAGGTCCTCTAGGAACCAATGGTCTCTGTTGGGAATGAATGCCACGCTGTCCCATACCAACATTATCTGGAAGCGGCCATTGCGTGATATGTGCTGCTTGGTTGATAAAGGGAGGAGGGAATCTAGGACGTGCATCTGGCGGGGGTATCTCGATCTCTAGGCGCTGGCCAGCTGCCAACATTTCTCTCGCTCGGCGAACAGAGCCTTGCCTTTCAGGTCCTCTTCCTGGCCGCTCAGGCGGAGCGCCTGTGGTTTCTCTTTGATTTTGATTCATTCCTTGCTCGAGTGACAAGTTAAATGGTAGGAAACCATAAATGAAGTTCCAATAATTTGAAGCAGAAATAATTTTGCTTAACTCTCAGGATGTGTCACCAAGTGAAAAGATCCAGCTTAACACTACTCGGTGGGTGAATGATAAATGAGTGAAAGTATTGTGTAAATGTCAAGAGATGCAGAATGGTCCGTTTGGAAGCCGAGAGTCTGCAGCAATGAAATGATAGAGGCGCCTAAGGAAAGTCCGCTCAAGTAAACAAAGGCAATAAAGGACTGAAAGAGCATTCAATGCCTCTGATAGATGACAATGGCAATCAGTACATGCCACATGAATATCAACTGTTAGACACGGAGCAGCATACCTCAGCCAGTAGCGACTGGAAAGAATCGGAACGACAAGAAACCAGTTTCTCATCGAGACCAGCTATAAAGCATCGCATTTAGTAAAGCCAAGTCACATATACCTCTATCAACTTCCAGATTACGTACCAAGCCATCATGGTGGTGAAATGAACGTAAGGAGCCTCAATCCCTAGCCTCTAAGTGAAAAGAGGAACGACACAAGGTCAACTGAAGAGAAGAAACAAAGTGAGCGGCCGGCTAAGACCAGGACATTTAGCAAGAACACCATAGGAAGTGGGTAATAATAATAATTAGGGATCCCTAGTGATCCGTATTACCCAGGCTTGGTGGCGCTAAAAACTCCGACGCTGATATTAAACTACTTCGTCCCGGAGACAGCCCCTAGAAGCATTGGACTGTAAAACATTGAATGATTGAGGACATGTCCAAGTGGAGACCATCAATGCATTTTCCGGGAACCTGGAGCACCTGAGCTCCAAAGACGCAGGTTTCTAACCGAGTTGGATTAGCCCAGGCGAACAATACGCCTTGCGCTGAACGAGATACTCGTGATTAGTGGAAGGCCATAATCGCAATAGACCAGTCTTATTCTTCAATAGCCTACTCCAGAGTAGTAGTTTATTGTTTCACGAGTCGCGGTTCGAGACGAGTAGTATCATAAGTCAGCTGCAAAGAGAATGACAGGCGCCGATCTGTAGGAGAATTTTGACCAGTAGGGAGAAGCAGAGAGAAATGGCAGTTGAACTGTTTAGACTAGTCAGTTTAGTACGTCTCAAAGTGAACCAGGGTGGATTCACTAGTGAGCGGCTCCAGCGCAACCAATTTCAACCTGAAACTTGACTTCCCGTGCGCTTCAGATCCTCTGTGAGAAGTCATGGCTTTGAATAAATAACAAGGGACCGTTGGATAATTTCTAGACAAGAATATTCTACAATCAGCCAGGAGAAGCCTGGGTAGTATGAGAATGCTGAGTCATCCTTTTTTTATTTATTAGTTATACGGAGGTTCCGTTCTAGTAGGAAGAGTAGGAAGAGGCCTTTCTAGTGAAAAAAGCAATGATAAAGATCCTCACCTGATATAGACTGTTTCAAATTTATTTAGAGGCAGTATAAGTTATCCTTAACTTTGCCTTTCATGTATTTTCGGCTGTGCTGGTATGGATTGAGTCTTCCTCATACGAATCTGGCCATACTGTACTGGCAAACTACACTCGAAAGCCATGAAGGTGTTAGCGACACCCTATACCCAGTGGATCGAAAGATAGACGCAATTCTGTCACTGGAAAAGAATTCCGGTGGCTGGTCTACCTTATCACAGAAACTGCTGAAATAGCAAGTTTGCGGACATGGCCAAGGGAGACCTTGGATATCCTGGCAGACGCACTATTCAGAGAGGGATATAACCAGTAGGATAGGACCTTCAATAGTCGAGGCATTTGGAGATGCGGTGTTCTTTCCATGCATAGTGGACATTCCACACTGTATATAGCATATGTATTATTTCCCCCCCAACTCTTGTCGCACTCGCTCAACCTCCTTTTCCAGAGCTCGCATTTCAACTGTCACACATGCCAACTCTGGTAACTGGCTCTCTACGGCTTCCGTGAATGACTTTTGGGCACTGCGCAGGGAAGCGGGGACCAAAATCCCATACCATGTTATAGGATCCAGGGACCGAAATTTCTTTTTCTTCTGTGTAATACTGGGTCCTTCTAAGTCCGTAGATTCCTCATTAGAATGTTCTGAGAAATCTGAGGATTCTGCGGCCGTGGTCGAGGTGTCCATCTTGCCTTCTGTCAACAATTGGCCGCTCTTTGTGGAACTAGTATCCGACTTCGACTTTCTATTCTCTTCATTGTCATCAGTCTGATGGCATTCGCCGGCGATAGACTTAATGGAAAAATTGTATCTATAATTATCAAGAGACGCAGTCTTTTCCGGTTCACTCTTTGGGTTCGCAATAGCGTCGCTAGACACGGAAGTTTGCAACGATCTGTGCATGACCGTTAGCAATATAGATAACCAAGTCGAAGGGGCCATGATTACATGGAAAGGTCGACTTACATCCTTCGACATGCTTTCATGCGTTCATCATAGTAATCGGTTCCATACCGCCGACCTGGCGGACAGGTGTAGTTGGCATGAGCTAGAGAAAGAAATCCCTGTACCCAACGTCAATGGACTCCTCCCGCTCGGGATGATCAAAACAAATAGATACCGAAGATAGTTGTTTGGCAAGGTCGGACTGTAGTGTCTGATGTCGATCAAGAAGTCCTAAATATCGTTCCAAAAGGGCATCCAAGTATCGTGATAACTCCGCAGATGAATCGACTACTGGAGTTTTCTCGTAAGTATCATTGAGGGATTCCGAGCTGTAACGAGAAGCAGGAGGAGTTGGAAATCGAGACATGCTGAAGAGAAGGAGCTGAGTGGAATAAGAATGGAAGGATGGAGAAGGACGCATTGATAAACTCCGACGTCCGATAAACTCCGTCATCGCCTCCGACTCTTTCTTTTCCCCGGAAGACTTTTGGCTTCGTGTCTACTTCATCTTCTCTGCTTCTTCCTTTGAAGCTCTATCCTTTTATTTCTCTGTGTGATACTTGTCTCCTGTATCTTTTTGTTATCTTGTTCATTTGGAGTTGATATCCTCGAACGTCACCTTTTTCGGTGTGCTTTGTTCACGCTGTGCCCTGTTCCGACTGAATAGCATCAACTCACGACGTTACTTGTTAGACTGAAGAGGAAATTGTATAATCGATAGTCAGATAAAGTGGGTGCCTAATTCATGCAGTCTTGTCGAGTGTTGAATCTGCGACCAGACCGATAGACACCAGCTAAGGCGAACGTACTGACGTTATCAAATTAGGCTCATCTGACCTACTGCTTTATTGAACCTCGTTTATACCGAAGTTTCATATTGGCTATCATGTCAGTATCCACGCTGCAACGGGACACTGCTTTTCAGGTCCGATCCTTGGTATGTTCATCAGAATCATATGCTATTGCATACGAATAAGATGAGAAGATAGACTTAACTAACACCGTATGTGTTATAGCTTCGTTCCCTTCTTCGTCAGTCGTCGCAATTCTCCAACTATAACTTCCGCGAGTATGCCCGCCGAAGGTCGAAGGATGCCATCCGCCAGCACCAAAATGAGACAGAAGACCGAAGGATACAAGAATTGATTCAAGAAGGACTGCAGAACCTACGTATGATGAAGGTTGGTAGACAGATATAATGCTGTATTAGCGACTGCTTAGGAGTTGCGAGAGGGTTAAGACTTCTCGGTGCATCCTACAACCTGGTTGATATGGCACAAAAATATGAGGACATCGCTAACTACTTCTACAGCGGCAAACGATTATCAGCCAGTTCTATCAACTCGACAAGCTTGTGGTGGAAGGTCAGAAAACGGTAAGCTATTCCAAACTCGATATCTCTGTCTCAGTATTCTAATACTCCATAAAGGGAAAGCAAACAGGCAAGGAAGGTGATATCGTTCGCCAGAAGGATACTGGGTAAGTTACCTTAGTACTGCCCTTAGCTAGTCGCTTTCTACAGATTGCTAACACTACTGCAGCTGGGATTAACAGATTAGCTACACCAATTAATACAGATTTGAGGTTGATGTATCCGTGAACAGGAGTAGGCTACTGCATTTGTTTGACTTTATAGTGGCCGAGTGTCAATAAAGGCCCATTAATGGAATAACACAAAAGGAATGACTTCAGTTCTATTATTAAATTGTATTTATTTATCCAAAATAGTTTGCAATAAGAAATCCATCTTCATCTTCAACCATTGACCGGGTCACGTGGCGGCGCTGGTTTGCGCCATCCGCAACGCGACCTTCTCTCTTTCAACTCCAACAACTTGCCTTACTGGCACCACATTCCTTTAGTTTCGCTTTGATCTATACTGATTCTGGGGCTTGAAACTTGACAGGAACTTTTATTATTCTGTTTATGTGAACGTAGCTGTTCACAATGCCGCCTACTGTAAGTAATTTCCATACTATCCCCGTTATCAGAAGCACCCATCTTGGGCTCATATCAGAACTGGCAATACCCTGCATTCCTATTAACGTACAGTAGTTTAGGTCATCGCGCTCCGGTAGACAGGCTGATAATGCCAATCGCACCAGAACCGGCCAGATCGACCACGATGTCTTCGAAGGACTCCCTGTCCGTCGCTGGACGCGCCAACGTCAAACAATCACTCAACAGCCAAAAGCTGAAGAACCGAAGTCCATTCTCCAAGGCCCCGATGGCAAACAAATTTTACCAGAACTTCCCATGCCGAGAGATAGCCATCTCCTAACCCCCACAAGTCGAGCTCTCCTGCGCGCCGCCCGCGCCGGCTGTATCTACATTCGCCATGCCCCCAAAGATTCGGGTGAGGAGGCAAAGGAGCCGCCGACAGATGTTGAAGATCAGCAGCCATTACACATGACGGATCGCAGCTTTACTGCTCGCAAGTGGTCTGCTGTTCCTAGGCATTTGGAGCCCCCCGAGATGGAATTCCTTGCGAAGCGGCGACCGGGCTTACCATCCTTGTATGGAGCTACAGCTATGGGTATAGATGGATCTGGTGAAGCTGGTGCGGCACCGATGAGGAGGACTAGATTTAAGAAGGTGGATCCAACGACCGGAAATATTTCTATCTATGAAGCGTGGGTCCCAGAGGGTCATAAAATTGAAGGGGAGGTTACCGAAGATGTCCAGGCAATTGCATCTGCAAATAGTGAGGTGACTGTAACGCCGGAGACTCCAGCGCCAGGGACGGTCGTCGATGGTGTGGGTGTGGTTAATTCCGAGGGCGTGGTTGTTGCAGAAGCAGGTTCGGCGGCTGTTATGACTCCTCCAAAGAGGCGCCCCCCTCCACCTAAGCGCAAGGGAAAAGGTATTGGACGGGGTAGGAGGAAGAAGGTCATGTTTGCGCCTGGTGAAGGGGCTGATGCGAATCTGGTACATGGTGCCGAATCAGTCCCGGCTGAGGGCACGGCGACCGGTCTTGTCAAAAAGGAGGCGGCCGATGCGTCGCATGTGTCTGTTGATCAATCTGCCCAAGACGACGAGGAGGAAGAGGAAGGCGATGAGGGTGATGAGAGCGACGGCGATGAGTCAATGGTAGATACGAAAACCCCGGAAACACCTCTTCCGCAGGCGACTGAGGAGCTACTGATGACACTGCTACACATGAGCCTGCGGCTGAACCTGTTCATACCCCAATAGCAGATCCCGCTTCACACGTTCCACCCTCTGCAACAGTATCAGATCTCCATTTACAACCACAAGAAGCTCCACAAACACAGCATGCTCCTGAAGTTTCCCCACAATCGCAATCTGACATACCGACTTCTACCATCCCTGCAGCTTCCGAAAAGAAGCAGGGTGATGAGCAGACTTCTGGTGAGGATGTAAACATGACAGATTACCACCCCCCTGAGCTTCCAACAGGCGACAATATTACAGCCACTCCACAGCCAGTCCAGGCCCCTGAACCCTCTGCTCAGGAAGCCGTTGCTACTGCGCCTGAGAGTGAAGTTCAGCCATTACCCAAAGAAACTAGCCCGCAGGAAATACCGCCAGCATCATTACCGGTGTGGAGCACAGAGCAGAATACCCCTAATAAGGAGACTCAGAGCCAACTGGAGAAAGGTGTTGAAAGCGAAATACCCAATCGAGCAATGGACCACGATGCAAATGCGGTTGTGGATGCCTCAACTGGCCCTCAAGAAACTTTGGCACAAGAGAAAGCCGATCAACAACCTTCTGAGCAGGGTCTCAGACAGGCTACTCCCAGATCCATGGATGAGGGCGTTAAAAATGCTATCAATGCGGGTATTCCTGAAACAGTTCCAGAAAACAAGACCATCAGAGAACAGTACGAAGAACAAGGGCAAGGAAATCTGGCAGGTCAAATAGGAGAAAATGTCGAAAGTGAATCTAAGAAAGAAGCCGAGGGCCAAATTGCCGAAAATAATGAACAGCAATCCGAAAAGCAGCCTATAGAGCAAGCCGAGCAGCCTGTGGAAAACACCATCAAGCAAGGTGTTAAGCCTGCCGACGAACCGACAACAGAACAAGCCAAACAGCCCTTGCAGAGTGGCGAACCCGCTATGGCTCAAATTATGGGACATACACCAGACGAAACTACCCAGGGCCAGGCGACGACAACTCAGCCTGAGACCCAGCCTCAAGTGCTGCAGCTTGTGCAACAACCGCCGGATAATCCTGCACCACAACCTGAATCCGAAAAGAGCCAGTCTTCAATTACAAAGCGAGACGAACATCCACCAGTAGAACCAGCCTCTCTGCCATTCTCCCAGACCTCTGTTCAGCCCATCAACGACGAGGGGAAAGAGAAACCCCCGAGTTGATTGCGCTGCGCCCGACCCTGTTCATAAGAGGCAGAGAACTGATGAGAAACGGGAACTGTCTTCTGCACCGAAGCAACGTTAATATCTAAGGCCTATATTTCTTCTTTCCTCACTGTTTTCCTGCTTGGAAGACTTTGGATTGGAATGCCGTGCCAGATCAATTAGTTAGTTAGAGGGAATAAATTCTCAATAGTTTAAGCTTCCACAAGATGGGTATCTTTAAGGATGAGATCGAAGGCCAGTCGTACTGTACAAATCAGGGCCATGTATCCGGAGTTGCGCAGACTAATGTGTACCTATTTTCCAACAGTTACTAAATAGGATCAATCCTCTGGCCTGGATAGTCATAAAACAATGGTCTTCGCAAACCACTGGTATTATTCAGTTCGATACCCCTGACCAGGCACTACTCCTTCATCCCTTCTATGATTGTGCATTCCAATCACTAGCCCAGATGAATGTAGCGCATCGCCACTGTGTCCCATTCTCCTTGTTCCCACTTGGCCCAAGGGGTCGAGGGCAGATCCAGAACGCACGTCCACGGTTGACCCCTGGTTTCTTGGTAATTAGACTGATACACGATTCTTGATGACTCTCGCATTTCGGAGGTGGCTTTTTGCTAAATAGCTTGGACCAATCTTGCTTGCTGGCAACTTGGTCGATCACCGTATCTGTCTCCTGCGAATCACTGGGGCCTGGAAGTATAGACGCGTTGGCTTCTTCAGCGGAAGCGCTCACAACACTAGAGCCTGATCGGTAACCGCCTGGGAGACTGGATGCTGGCGGAGCACAGCTTTTTGGCGGCGATTGGAGCAGTTGCTTCGTAGTTGGTAAGGGGGCTGGCGGGCATTCTGCTGGACTTATGTTAAGTGATTCGCTTGCAAGACTTTTTGGTTTGAAAAATCCTTGGAGTGTCTGTTGCCCCCATGCGGGAGGCGTAGAGCTCTGTACACCAGATTTCGAGCGTTTTACCGGAACAGCCGGCCGAGGCGGTTGACTCTTCTCAGCTCGCTTACGGGTTATCCCTTTTGGGATCTTGGGGTCTTGCGAGGCTGGTGCTGAATGAATAATAGGTGTCCTGCTGACAGCACATTCTATTGGCTTTACTGTCGCTTCACCTTCCTCGATCGAGGTTTGATTTGCCGTTGTTACCGAAGACGAGGGTTTCTGCAGGGAACTAGCTGGTTTTAGGGAAAACATATCTTTGATGCTCCTTCTCTTATCGAATTCCGGCATTAAGCGCCCAGATAGTGGTAGAAGGTATTTAGTCGAGTATTCTAGTTGTCGCTTTCCATCCTTGAACATACTCGGTGGGTTCACAATGTCATGGATTTTAACAAGCTCTCCATCGAGAGGAACTGAGTCTTTAAACACGGCATAAACAGGACAGTGATCGGATCCCTGAGTGTGTTAACTGTATATTCGGCTTAACAACTGAAACAGAATTACCAATAGCCCTTCTTGTATATTCGAATCTGTGAACCAGTCCCACATATCCGGACTGCATAGCACATAGTCTATTCTTGACCCATAATTCCCAGGTCGAGCATTGATCCTCTGCTCCCAGCAGGTATACATACCACGGCGTTGAGGGTGGAACCATCGGCAAATGTCATGAAGAGCAGGTCGCTCCCTCCCTTCGTCTCGTTCACCAACAACTTCGCCATCCGTCAGTAGCTGGTTGAAAACACGGCGTGCTGGAGAAGAAACAAAATCATTCACTGTTGATTGACCTTTCCGGATAGCCTCTGCTGCATGCGCCGCATCGATTTCACCTCTAGATATGTTCAGATCTCCTGTCAAAAAGACTCTTTTCCCAATAGACACAAGGTTTCGTATACGCATATCCAGCGCATCAATAAAGTTCAGGCGAAAGCAGTCACGGCTCTCATCCCGGTTAGCCGGGCAGTATATGCCGATCAAAACGAACGCAGGAAACTCAAGAATGACACAGCGCCCTTCCGAATCGAGAGTAGCTGCATCAATCTCAAGCCTTGAGAGCTGTTTAGACGTCGGATAACCACCTATCTGCTGTTCCCCGGGAAGATCCCGAAAGGAGATCGACGAGCTAGGTGGGGAGAGAACTCCTGTAAGACCTTCTTCAGCGCGGATGGGGCAACACGTTGAATTGCGAGTATATATTGCCACCCCGGAATATCCTGTAGGAAATTAGTTATAATTCGAAATCGATTGTACAATAAGAAGGACCTCTCTTGATCCTAGGAAGGCTAAAGTAACAATCCCATCCGGGTACGAGGACCATATCATCTCGAAGATCCTTCCGCTGGATTTTGGTTTCTTGGAAGACAACAATGTCTGCCTCAAGAGTATCAAACATAGCCTATGGTATGTCAACCAATGAACTAGTGAAATTCAGGTGGGAGATATACTTCAAATGTTCGCTTTCCCCTCCATGGCTCATAGGAAAATGGATTTCTGTATATGTTTAGTCAACGCAGACAAATAGACTTTAAGACTCCAGTACATACTTTATCCCATTGACTATTAGCGACGAGGTTAGTGTTACTATAAGGTGATCCCCTTAGATCAAGTGCGTATATCACAAACTCACCATTCCACGTAGTGATGCGAAACCCCATTTCCAAAGCCAAATGGCAAATAAACCATAGCCGGAAAGATGATCTCACTCGATTATCCTATAGATTGGAGGCTGGGCATAGTTGAAAATGGACAGAAAATGAAATATTTGTTGATGGATGCCATCACCTGAGACTCGGGAACGATGACATAAGCAGGATATCACGGGGGCATGCCAAGCCGCTTTTCGTTTGTGGCCGGCACCTCCGACTTTGCCTTGAAATCATCCCATCTCTTCCCTTCTTATCTCTCTGCTACATAACTTTTGCCCACCATGTTCCCTCAACGCAGTCTACTTCGTCTCTCCCAGCGCCATACCCAGCGTTTCACTTCTGTTCGATCGGCCGCCCGCCGGTTCAACCACTCGGAGTCCAAGCTTCCATCATGGGCTGTTGACAATGAATTCAACCGTGAGAGAGCTGCTGTAAAGCATCATGCTGCTGCCACCAGCGGTACGTAACCTCAATTGACTATCATCATTCTTCATAACAATTGCATGATTGTGAGACATAACTGACTCCATCTTCTAGACCTCTGGCGCAAGCTTTCCCTTTAGTATGTTCCCCTGCCGAGGAGATATTAATAACTTGACTTGCTGCAGTTGTACTCACAAGCATTCAGTGCCGTTATCCCTTGTTTGGCGCTGGCCGGTCTCAATGCGTACAACCTTTGGGTGGAGCACTGGGAGCATTGGGAGCACATGCCTCCGCTTGAGGAGCGTGTCGAGTATCCCTATCAGAACATTCGTGTGAAGAACTTCCCTTGGGGTAATGGAGATAAGGTCAGTACCATGCTATAACCATTTAACTTCATTGGCTAACTAGAATCATGCAGACCATCTTGTAAGGTTCCCTTTTCTGGTTGATTAATGTCAAACTGTTCCTCCATTAGACATTGGATTATGCAGCCACATTTATATTGCCGACATCACATTTCTTGAGCCTTACTAACAGTTTATAGCTGGAACGACAATGTTAACTACCACAACAAGGACAAGGCAACTTAGACCCCTATGTGAGCACAATTCTTAATGTTGCCTTTACCAATCTCTATCTTCCTGGGAACCAAGGCATACATTTACTTTGCATAACTGCTATGTTTCAATCGAAGGTTGGCAAGAGAAGTTTTAGGGGCGGGGGGTTACTCCAATGAACAGAATTTATACTGCCTATGATCCTGAATAGTTTCCTTTGTTGTACTTTGGATTATTGTCTCACCCTTATGGGGTGTCCAATTGAATGTATATTTTGCTTTTGCTGCTGATGTCAGACCTTGAGTAAGCTTTACCCTAACTTCTGGGAGAATATAGGTATATTAAATGAAAGTTACTTTTCACCCTCTCAATTAAAGCGTGGGAACTCAAGATGGGCCTGTAGTTAGAAGCGAATGGACAATCTGACTTACAGTGTTGAGATAAAGAAATATAGAATGAAGCGGAAGTTGCTGGAAAGGTGGATGGTTCCAAAATACATTCACTTTTTTACTAGAAGAGAACAGTAGATATGCCTGCTTCACTATATCATTCCTCTATGGTATCTCTTATGCCTGTCCTTTGCTGATGAGGTTAATTCATGACTATGGCCTATACCTCTCCTACAGACGATAGAAAACAAGTGGAAGGACGTAGCGATGGACACACAGTTATATCATTAGGAGGTATTATTCTTATGGTTGTCGTTTGATATAAAGCATCGTTGGAGCACCCATGACTCGGTATCTACTAAATGACATGCCCTACCTCTCAATGCCAGTCTGCTGCTTAAGATCCAAATATTTAGACGCATAGTCGTTAGCCAGTACCAAGTCACCCGAAAGATGCATAATAGTAGCCTTCTTTGCCATCATCTCGCACTGGCCATTTATGTCTTCAATCTCCTCAAGCTGCTCGTAGGCACAATCAATATAACCTAGCGCACGATTCATGCACACTTTTCTGGCCGGTAAACTTTGGCTTTGGCTCCAAAGGACACCAGCGACACCCATATTAGCGTCAACGAGAAGTGAGTAAGCGCGCGCGGCTAAATCGCAGTCTTCGGACTCAAGAATCTGCGGCATAATGCTCTCTATCATTTCCTTGACAGCTTCGAATTCTCGAAATCCAAGGAGGACACCCGCTAGTACGCAGAGGGATTCCCAAAGTGCTGGGAGAAGGCGTGAGCGGTGCGCGATACTAGCTGCTCGCATTGCTAAGGAGAAGCCTCGTTGGGGTTGGCCTGTTTTTTCGAGGATGCGCCCTTTAAAACATAGAAGTTTTATTTGGGAGTATATGTCAAAGTTGTCATGGTGAATTGATTGGGCGGTTTGCTCAAGTAGTTCCCAGGCTCGACTGTATGCGCCTTGGCGGATTTTGAATTCGATTAAGAGGAATGACAAGAGGAGGGAAATGTCGATGTCGGGAAGCTGGATGGCTTGGAGTTGTGAAAAGAGTTGTTCCGCTGCTACCGTGTCGTCACTAGACGGTGTCAGAGACGCGCGTTGTTTTCACCAAGCCCAACATACCGATATACCTGTCGTCTCATCTGCAGGATTCCAGAAAAGAAAGTCCAATATTGATTTGCTTTTAAGGACCGAAAATTTTCGGGAGAGATCTCCTTCATACGGTCTTCAACCTCTCTGTACCTTCCCTGCTGAGCCAGCTTCGCTCAGTCAATATCGATGTTATATGAGGGAGACAAACGACATACAACTTGGGAATTTCGAAAGGTGCTCTTGAGGAAGTCCTCAAATGGTGCGCGTCCCGCATAGCACTCGCGGAAGATTTCGCTGCTTAGCCAGGAGAGATGCGACACGCCGATTCTGGCATACACCGACGCTTGTAGCAGGAGCTGGGGGCCCATTGAATTCACAAGATTTTTTGTAACATTGAGATAGGACGCTCGCGCAATGTTCTCCATGGAGGCAGCAAGGCTTTCTCCCTAAACATTGTTAACTATGTACCTTTTAACGTAACTTGACTCACATTCTGTAATTCAAGCTTTGCCTCACTCAATAGTGTCGTGCTTAAGAGACTCCACATCTCCATCTCTTTGGCCTTCGCCTTCAAAAACATCAGGCCTTCTTTTTCGTTGCCAAGCATCCCTGTATTCTGGACATCCTTCATTTGCTCAGGGAAAGCCTTGCCGAAGTGGTAAAGCCAGCTCATGCAAAAATTCAAGCAATTCATATCGTGGGACTCTCGAGCGATTGACACGGCCTCTTGCATAGCTGAAACCGCTTCTCCGTAGCACCCAAAGTCGGCCTGTAGAACAGCAAGATTCAGGAGGGCATACTGATATGCACTCCGATCACGACTATGCATAGTATAGTCAAAGTAGCGGTGGAGATTGTCAAAAGACGAAGGATAATCACCCGCCCGCCAGGAGTCAAGGAACCTGGAAACGGTCAGTACGTTGGCCATTCCCTCCAAGATCTCTGAGCTCACCTGAGATAGTGCACTAGGTTTGGGACTACCACGCCAGACGCTATAATTCGCGCCAATCGGGCTTTCATTTCATCTGGGACTCGTCCACCTAGTCCTATACTCGTTAGATGTGCATATTAACATCGGAAGCGAGCACACGAACTTTGTAACTCCAAAACCTGAAACTCCAGTAGCCGTTCCACATCCTTTGTGCTGACGTCCAGTTCACCATCAGACTCTTCCTCGATATTTCCATACACAACCTGCACCAGGCGGCTACTCGAGTCCATCCTGTGGAGATACAGATTAAAATCAATCGGGTCCTGATTGTCCAGCGGGTTCTTTTTTGCCCAGGCGCGAAACGTAGGCAAACGATATTTGACAAAACTCTTCCATAGTTTAACGGAGTCATAAAATTGCAGCCTTGTAAACTCAAGTTGCGCTCTCCGCACAAACGCACCTAGAGGTGAGCATCTTGAAAGGCGCATGACTCCCAGTTCGGGAAGAATGCCATGGTCTCTATCATATATCTGTTCCTCGCGGGTCTTCACGAGCATGGAAGAGATCTGGGGAAAGAAAGCCTCTAGTTCATCGTAGGTGTCAATGGCCCACATTTTCTTGAGAAGTAAGTCCCAAACTGAACGGCCGGGAATAGACGAGGAATGGGAAGAAAGAACTTCCTCCAGGTCATGGAGGGAAAGAGAGTGCTTTTTCTGCCATTTTCTTGGAGACTGGGCATCTACCGAGTCTAGGGGAAGCAGGCATGAGGCTAGAAACGAGAGAATTTGAACAGCAGAAGAGTTGGAGACATAGCCCTCTGTGTATACTGAGATCAGACATAGTAGGGCTATCTTCGATGGGGTCAAGAAACGAGACATTGTTTAGGTGAAACGCGACATGCTTCTTTCTTTTAGCTAAGGTGTTGTAAGGGAGAGCAGACTAGTTGATAGACGACGACAGTAAATCATGTACAGAAACAATTCAGCTGAATATTCAATACTACCAATTGAACCAGGAGTTGATCGATTGAGGTAAGTGAAGTAGAGGAGGGAAGGAATGAAAGGTATTCATAGAGAAGCTAGATCATATTTATGCCTGAGGTGTTTAATTTATGCCTCAGGCATTAAAAGGATGCCCCTCCAAACTTATCAATGAAGTTGGCCTTCCTTCTATGTATATTTTCCCACATCACCAAGCACAATGGAAGCTGTCACCAACATAGATATCCAAGGCGCACTGCCCCTCGTTGCTCGAGGTAAAGTGCGCGACCTATACGAAGTCGACAACAAGACCCTACTGTTCGTCGCAACCGACCGTATCTCTGCCTACGATGTGATCATGAAGAATGTACGTACGGTCTCTCCTCAATTGCTAGTTATTTCCTCCATTACCGGCTAAATTTATTCACAGGGAATTCCAAACAAAGGTGTCCTCCTTACTCTCTGTACTCGAGCATGGTTCAATGTCCTAACTAAAGCTGTCCCTTCTCTGCGCACGCATTTCCTCACTCTCGAACTCCCACCCCAGGTCCCTGAATCTCTCCGCCCGATGCTCCAGAATCGGAGCATGCAGGTGCGCAAGCTCAAGATCCTTCCTATTGAGGCTATTGTGCGCGGATATATTACTGGGTCGGCATGGAAGGAGTACCAGAAGTCGGGTACTGTCCATGGAATCAAGATTACACCGGGTCTTAAAGAAAGCGAGGCTTTCCCTGATGGGCCAATATATACCCCTAGCACCAAGGCGGAGCAGGGTGACCATGATGAAAATATCCATCCGGATCAAGGTATGTAGAATACTGCGCCAGATTTTGTCAAACGGGAAATTGATTTTTTTTTGTCCTTGTAGCTGCTGCCATTGTAGGAGAACCTCACGCATCCAAGATTGCTTCCCTCTCCCTACAACTCTACAAGGTCGCTCACGACTACGCTCTCACTCGCGGAGTCATCATTGCAGACACAAAGTTTGAGTTCGGGCTTGATCAAGAAACGAACGAGATTGTGCTCGCAGATGAAGTTCTTACTCCGGACTCGTCGCGGTTTTGGCCAAAAGACACGTATGCGATCGGACGGGGTCAGCAGAGTTTCGACAAACAATTTTTGAGAGATTGGTTGATCAGTGAAGGACTGAAAGGTGAAAAAGATGTCATGATGAGTGACGAGGTTGTGAAGAGGACTGGAGAGAAGTACAAGGAGGCATGGGAGAAGATCACAGGAGGCAACTAAAGGGGCTGAATATATCCTCTTCATGAGTGCATTATGGTTTGTCTTTCATGAGGAGAAAAATAGCAACGGCAGATCTGATCGTCGGTCATAAACACTTGTATTCATTTTGTGTATATTATTTTGATTTAACTATGATACAAACATTTTTACTGGTAGTTTCGAGCGATCAGTCTCTGTCCCACTCATGCTTGAGTGCTTTAATTCCCTTTGCATTCGGATCTGGCTTTCTTTGCTCTTGATATGTTGCATTGCCTGGCTTCTGGGATTCAGAGCTTGACCAGCCCGTTCGGACTCCCTCGTCGACAGGCAAGGCATTTTCACCGCAGATCTGCCTTTCCTCCTCAATCTCACCTTCGCTCATTCCATTTGTCGCCCAGATACGGTGAATCCGCAAATCATACGGTCCCTCGACGCGGTCAGTTAGGCCAATCCCCACGCTCTTAACACGCTGGCGGAGCAGAGACGTTTGTGGCTCAACTACAAAACCATGGTTTGTGCGAACGAACGAGTTAAAGGGGAGCATGATTGTCTCCCACCCAGTGGATCCTGAAGTAGTTGCACTAGCTGAGGATATGATAGTGGACGAAGGCGGAATGTCAGATAATGATTGAGGAAGTTCAAGTGGATGCTGTTGCTCTGATATTCCAGACGACTCAGGTTCCTTGGGAGAAGAAAGGGGCGAAGGGTTATCTTCGGAGGGAGAGAGTTGTTTGACACGGTGATGTCGCGTGTACAGACGGTGCTGGTGGATATCCGTCTCGACGATGGAATCGGTTTGAATATTTACAGTGTATCGACGGCCATCCGATTTGACACGTAGTGCAAGGTATGAGTAGGGATCGATGTCCCAATACAAGCGACCGAAAAGCCAGAACCCTCGATCTTTGTTGCGGAAGGCGGCATATCCTGATACTAGTGGTCAATTTGTTGCAAGAGCGACTTGAAGCAATAGCATACCAGTCCTCTCTACCCGCCAGTTAGCTGGGAGTTTTGTTGAAATGCTTCCATGAAACCTAGCATGAGCAGGAGTATTCGAAGACGGGTCGGCAGGAATGTAGTCCAAACTAGCCGTACTGAAACCTCCTACGGCCCGATCGGCCATAGTCTTACAGCTCGTCACGGCTGCTTCATCTTCGAAATCTAGTAAGAAATAGGGTTTCGTAGGAGTATGAAGGGCTTCGGTGTTGAAAGCTGTATAGATCGAATCAATCTTGTTAGAAGATGAAGATGAATAGAAAGAGGAAAAGGAAACAGAGCTAGCTAGCTAGTTGCGCACCTATTCTCGAGACACGGCCCAACTCTTCAGCACTACGTTTAAGAAAACCAGATGGTTTAGCGGCCATGCATCTCGCAGTGGGAATCATATTGATGGATATGTTGGGAGGAAGGGGAGAGAAATTGAAGAAGTTAAGGACGAGGGATGATTCGATTCAGGTATTATTAGTTATCATTGGCCACGGGACTCGGAGCTAAATTGATTGATTGATAAGATCTTCATCTTCATCTTCATCTCATCCTCATTCATTCCTTCAATTCCCTTCCTATCTTCCCAGTCACTCGACTTTCATCCTTTAGTAGACTCGCCTTAGTGTCTTGCTCTATGCTCATCGTCTTTTCGCTCACCAAATATGGATACCTTCTCAGTCTTCCAGGGTCCCAACACGGTCAATCCTCTAGCCATCCTCTTATTATTTACCAAATGACTAACATTCATCTTCTGTAGCGTTATGCCTCTTATTGTATTTATATTGATTTAGTGAGTAATAACAGCCTTATATAACCTGCCATTCTTATCCATACTCATTCTAACTTTGCAATATCAGGGATATCAAAGACGCATAGACGTATTTATGTTCGACTCTCTTTCCAATTTGCACCTCTGTCGTATTTTTAATTCTTAGATGGTGAACCTTGGATGCTTCGAGGCAGCTAGCAAAGCAGCCTAATGACCATTGAACGGAACTGTCGTCATGGATATGCTCGCCGCCAGGAACGGTAAACTATACAATTCAAAAACGGAAAAGAATTGCTGCCTTCTTCCAAACTTGGCTATAAGTGTCTACCTAGAACTCCTTTCTGATAGATAGCTCTTTCCTCCTTTACCCATCTCATTCACATATCACTTACCATCAAAAGCATTCAAACCCATTTCTTATATATACAACCGATACCTGCAAGGTAACTTGCTGTGAGATCAGACCAGATGCATCCCAATATTGGTCCTTCGTACTACACAGGCGATCAGTTTGTGCTCGCTCCTCGGGGAGACCATTATTACCCCTGCCGGGAAGACAGGCTCTACACCCCACCCTCTGCCCAGAACGCTCAGGGCTTGTTCCCTCCTCAAGCGTGCGTGTTTGTGGGAAGGCATGTATTACTCCATCCGAGAGATAACTAGATAGTGACTTACTTCAATGCAGTCTATCAACCAAGACCCCTTTGAACCAGCTCGAAAGGGATTTGAAAAGCCTGTTCTCCAAACACGGTCCATGCCATGTGAGAGTCAAACAAGACAAAAAGAGAGGACTTCCTGTTGGATTTGTTCAATTTGAAGTAAGTTCAGGTGGATTGTTCTTAATGGAACTACGACTGCTGACCAAACCATGTAGGCAGTTGATGCAGCCAAAGCAGCCATTGCTAATAAGCCTCCTGCCTACCTGCACGGACGCAAGCTGAGACCTGAAAGAGCCCGGGGCAAGAGCAAGTGTTCCTTTCCCTTCAGTTCTCTTCAGATTCGCAGAGACTAATTCCACTGCAGGAACCGCCATCCTCGGCTACCGATCTTTGGCCCCTATTAGCACATTGGCTGTGGAGTTCGCTCTCAGTGGTTGTGGATGTATTGAAGGGTGGCGTTTTGAGTCAGTCTATTTCCATAGTATCAACCACTGGGTAATGGTTTGCAAGGTGACCTTTGCCTTCGTCGATGACTGCATGGATGCCGTTGCGGTAAGCTCCCCTCTATCACCTTATCAGACTTATATTAATGTCTATAAACACGCAGTTCTTCAAGCACAGTCCCTTTTTTTTTCTGTATTTCCTAGATATCGAAGGCTCTCCCTGGCAGCACGAGCAGCCGCACAGCCAACCAGTAGAGCCAGTCAAACTCAACGGTCGGTCTTCCATTCCCAACAAAAAGATCGCATTTAAGGCGCAGGAAGTTACGACTAAGGAGAGCAAGGAATCGAAATGCGAGACAACCGACGTTGTTCAAGATGTCGCTGATTGGAATAACCGGCAGGAGGCTGACAAGTCGGGTGAGAAAAGGAGGCTCCCTAAGGATGCACTTCAAATCCGCGATAGGGCCACCAGCAGTAGTACCATCAACAAGACTGATTTCGCTAACTCCAGTCCGCCAATCGAGACTGCCAAGGAGGATGAGACGAGCGCCGAGTCCGAAAAATGGGGCTTCAGAGTCCCCATTTCCGGCGTGGCATCCTCCTATACTGCTCCCGCCGATATGCAGGCGTCAAAGATAACCTGGGAACTTGCACCGCTGCGGCGATATGTAAGCGCCGGATGATAACAGTTGGGAAACGGGAATTTCAAATAGCGGAACGTACAGGACCATGATGTGAGAAAATATCTATTGCTATGTTGTGATTTCGAATGGATTTTTTTGGTTGTATAATGTGTATTATTAAATCCAGATAATAGAAGGGAACAAAGAGCCTTTCTTTCGAACTACAGACATATCTATATCATCATTTCGCATGTCACCCTACCGATATGCTAAAAGAAAGTACCATAAGTTGCTTACCCATAAGAAGAGAAACAAACGCCACACCATATATACAGTCATAAATGCACTCGAATAAAAGTTGGCCAAAATATGCGAACATTTCAACATTTCAACAATTACAGCCAATGTTTTAATGTATGAAATAACCCAACAAAGGTAATGCGAAGAACTTATGAAGTCAAAGACGTGGGATGTCTGGATGTGGGGTGAATTATGTGCACGCAAACGTGGTATGAAAGTGGCCCAAAAAGGCATATAAGCATAGAATAATTACAGATCGACATTGAATGCTCAGGTGTATGGGGCAAATATGACATTGCTGAATAAGATTCAGACTCTGATACGTCTTGTGTCAAAATATCTGAGGCTGACAGCTGTGTCGTTGACTCCCATAATAGGAGCTGCATCTTCCAGGAGTTCCCAAGGCCGCAGTGGGTACCCTCCAATTACCCACCCTCGATTCTGAAGGCGGAAGCGCTTGCCAATTGTGTTTGGTCCTTCCGGGGGCACAACCGAGATCCCTGTTGACATAGAAGACTGATGGGACCCAACTGGCGCATTAGCGTACGGTGTTTGGGTCGGAGTAGAACCAGATGCATTTGGTGACGGCAGTGACATGGGTTGTAATGCGACGCAGGATGGGGAATCTGGTATAGGGCCAAGAAGATATGTAATCAAAGAATCATTCTGGAACCTGATAAAATGTGGACATTTCTCCTTAAGAAAACGTACACATTGCTGGCGAGCCTCGTCTGGGAATATGTCAATTAGATATGCTGCAACATCAAGAGCATGCGTTTGCATCAGGAGGCCTATACACAGATCGCAGTCCATGGATGATATAGCGCGAGGGGAATAGTCCGTTATGGGAGAAAGACGTAGTGAGTCGCCCGGGTGGCACGAAAGTGATATGCAAAATATGGATATCAGAAGGCGTGTTTGTTCTGGCAGATTGCTTAACTTAGGGCCCGGGGCAGATACGGTAAATGCAGGACTGTGAATAACAACCATCCTCAGTAGAGCAGAAAACCAGAAAGCAAAAGCCTTCTCAAAGTCTGCAATAGGCATAGTTAGATGATATTGTTTATTTTCGGCAAAATGGTTGAAGTCTGCTTGTGCGATGATCCGCTTCTGAAAAAGGTGGTTCATCTTCTCTACCAGAATCGTGGCGACAGACTGGACACCTGCATCAGGACACTACTCGCCAATTCTTCAATGACCATGAGATGCACTTTCGCCGTTTCAAGTGAGCTTCGATAACCAGCCGCGCTTGAGAATCCCTCAGAGTGAGTCTCTAAGACTGGGATAGAAAAAAGCTCTCTCTCGGCATGTTCCCGAATCTGTTTGAGTCAGCATAGGAGATGGTGACTGAACTCGCAATACAACATACCTGTCGTATAACATCCTGGCTCAATAATGCGACAAGGCCTGCCCAATGAGATTTGCCAGCGCCCGAGCCCTTAACTGCGGCTTTGAACATCACATCGACAATACCATTTCGGTCCCCGTCCACTGATTCTGTATTGAACAGTATCTGGAGTTTCAACTGACAAAAAGGAAGTGACAAGTCGTCAGCTATATTAATGACTTTCTCGGCTTGGATAATTGTTGTATCTTTCCACAGATTAGTCAGAGTAGCAAAACATCAGCTGGTGTAAACTCACCAGAATGAAGATCGAAACCAAGTAGGTGATCGAGCGCCTTCTGCAAAGCAAATACGAAAGCCGAGTGTTGCCCGGAAAGAATTTCCATGCAATGCTTGGCTGATTTTTCGGGATTCTGTGTGAGCAATCTGCAGAGCAGTGTCATCATACAGTTTACGAGCTGTCTTGGTTTAGGGGCAAGGCCGGGCGTTTGCGGTTGAGAATCTGTCGATACTGCAGCATCACGGATAATGTCCAATGCCTCTTCACAATGCTTGACGAGAAACTCCTGTTGAGCCAATTGGAATCGATAAGAGACCTAAAAATGGTAAGAAAAGTGATGGCGTTGGAGAAAGGCTATGCTTGAACCATACCAGATCGAGACAACTACCCTGATTCAAAGTTTGTGGGACAAGAAGCTGAAGAAGGTCCATCTTCAGCGAATTTACATTGGGAATAACTTGCCATCCAATGTCATGCTGTGGGGATTTCTCCACTAGAGATATGAATGCCGGGATAGTAATACATCCAACACCAATAAGAGGAGGCAGAAACTTTAATAATGGGGGGCGGGAAGATGACTTTAAAATATCACAAATCCAACGGACTAACAGGCTATCAAAGCGCCTTGGATGAAAACATCGTAGTTGTGCTAGGTACCTGGAGATGTCGTTCCCTGACAGCTTTGTGTGTTCACCCCCCGATTCTAGTGCCTTTGTAAGCACATTGAAGACGCTATCCAACGTAGTCTCGTCAATGCAACCTCCGCATGATAAGACTTGATCCAACTTTGGCAATGAAGGGTCGGCCCCAATAGAAATATCAGGTACATGATCCGAAACCGGGGACGGCACTGCCAAAACGGACTTTGTCTCTACTCGAGAAATGTCCTGACGGAGAAGAGTAACAGCGTTGGACTCGGCCGGTATCTGTAGTCCAAGTTCTATGAGCGAGAAGAGTAGGTTGAAACTGGTCTTCCCCAGTCTCTTAAGACGGCAATATGCCACAAAAAGTCTTCGGAACAGATCTGTTGTAGCGCCAATAACATAAAAAGAATCAATGTGATAATTTATAGTATCGGCAGCAGAGGCAAGAACAGTAGTATCATCACTGTTGGTTGCATGCTTCAGAACATCCGCAAGGATGGAAAGGTCTTCAAAAGTTTCGAGAATGTATCGAACATTATAAAACTCATCAGGGGTAAGGGCGGAAACTCTAGGGTCAACAGCCACGTCTTCTCCGCTAATCGTCCTGGAACCATCCATCAGTGTGCGAGCGGCAATGCAATCTTCTAAGAGGACCTTACCTATTTGATTCTAGGTAATGTTCAGCAACACCACGGCGAACCCACTGGCCAATTTCCGTTTTGACTGCCCATGTCAGATCTGAATGAAGCAGATCGCACGACATCACATCATCTGCATTAACTTCAAATATTTTTGGCAAAAGGTGACTAATTGTTGCTTTGACAGCTGCTATGGTCGAGGCCTCCTCTGAACCCGGAATCCCAGCACGTGCGAGAAGAATGTTGCGTAAGTTGCACACATGCTCCGGCAGGCGGTTTGCAGGGATCTGCGTTATAAGTCCTATATCACCAGGTGTAATCTGCAATCCCATTAGAAACGTGGCTTGAGGGAATCATTGTACGGTTTTACCATTGTCTGGCCAGTTTGAAGGCAATCGTCCACCCCCTTTGCCATGAGCCACTGAAGGTATTTGCCAACCGAGAAGGTTTGGGACCTGACAAGCTCTGAAATTGTATGATAGATATTGTTCACGTTAAGAGCAGGGTATCGCTGGGTCCCTGTAAGGAAAGAGAGAATATAGGAATCCACATCGATTCCAGACATTTTCCATTTTCGCAGAAGACGAGCACTGGTGTATACCCGGCAAAGGCCACTGCGAAAAGGCGAAGCGGCCCATTCTAGAACGCTCCTGACCAAAACAGCTCTGTCTTCCACAGCATTCAGACAAGCATCAGAAATGGCTGGGACATTATAACCCATTCGTTTAGAATCAAGCAGGCGAATAACACGCTGCTGCGGCGTGCATTGTAATGGCCGCAGATGATGCCGGGATCGCTGGACCCGGGTATTGCGCTCTATAAGGTTTCGGAAAGCAGCTTGGTCCGCCTTCTCGTTCAAATCTAAACACGACCACACAAGGTCCTTATATTTATCAAACAAATTGGGAATCACCATTGATGCTGTATGCTCATGTACGAGCCTCCTTATACAGCATGATAACCGGGTAGTCAATGGCTCGAGGGACTCTGCTTGTTCCGATTGTGTGACCTGCCATTCGTTAGTTATATATGACAGAGCCAAGGTAGATATTAGGCTTACGTACCTTGCGCAGCTTCGCAAGTAAAATCTCAGTTAAGCGGCGCCCTCGCTTCCTATACCGTAGAACATCATCCCAATATATTCCTAACATCAGAAGCCATATGGGAAGACTGCTAATGGAGGTCGTCTCAAGGGATGCCAGGAACCACTCCAAATAGTGGTCGTGGTCGAGGAGATGCTCAAAGAACAAACGAGCAGTTAAGCCCACGCTGTGAATCATTAGCATATCTCGTGCTCGGAAATCGGGGATATTCCGCGACATACGTATATCTTATCTTCGACTTCCAGTTGTGCTCACCCCGACAAGTGTTCAGAACACCCTGTATGAACTGCTGGACACACGAAGTCCAATCTCGGACCCATTTAGTTTCTAAACCAACAGCCAACGTGCCGCTTGTGCCTTTTCTCTTAAAAGCGCGAATCTCATTGGCACCGACACATTTCACAAGCCACACAGCGCGTGACACAGGAATCCACTTATTCAAACATTGTTCTAGGAGTGCTTTACCCCTGATACCATGAGGAATCGTCCGACTCAATTTGCGCAACGGAACAGCGGGATTCGCGAGATCTCGGAGCCACAGCTCACGCTTATTATCTGTCAGAGTTACACGGGGAGGCGGCTTGAATGTCGATGGAGTGTTGACAACATTATGGTTCTGTCGCATCTCAAATGCAGTCGCAAACACAGATGAAAGCATTTGCAATCCTGACCGGTGTTTCAACTGCGCATACAGTGACGGACGAGCTGTATTAGATTCGTTTTGAGAAACTTGAGTGCGATCGTAATGGCCCTGTTTCGCACTTTGCTCATCCAGAACATCCTCCGGGTGATTACCAGCCCATGGAAAGAAATCGCCAAGTTCTACACGTTGCCATAAGTTAGAAAGGTCCTTCTTGCCGTGGAACGGCACAACTTACTCTTGTCTTTCAAAACAGGAGCCATATCAGGGACTTGAATTCGATACGGAAGGGTCTGTACATCCTTGAGTGAGTGTTCACTGGACCTTAATGGCCCGCCTTCTGCGAAATCAGGGGGCACATAATTCCAGGGGAAAGTGGGCAACGGAAGAGGTGGTGGAGCGGATTCGCTGCTCTGCCCAAATGCCGCCCTATTTTCATCATGGGGTTCCATCGCAGGCATTTCAGATACTTGCTCCTGAAAGCACCAGACCGGTCGAGTACGCCACGAAACTGACGAAGGTCGTAGATATGCAGTGTTTTTCAGGTCCCCATGGTTCACAGGTGCTGAGTTCACATCCCCCCCAGACGATCTAGTAGGCGTATCAAAACTTGGCTGTGTTGTGGGAGGTTCCTTCCACTGTGCCTCGGAGGTATTTTTCGCAGGTCCAATACTTGTCGGCGGTGTTGGTAACTTCTCCGGAAGAGGGTCAAATTGACAAACAGCCGGAGAAGCATCCACGCGTCCAGTGTCGTTACACTCAGCACGCGGGGGATGTCCCCACGATTGGATGCCAGCCGAAGAATGAGGGATCATTTCAGATTCATGGTGTGTAGCCACATGTCGGTCATCTGGGCAGCTGGAAACGGGCTGCGAGCCCCGTCAAGGAGGTTTCGGTATACTGCAAATGATAGACCAACAGTCGATCGATCATAGAAATTCTGAACGAGTTATTTTGAGCAGAAAGGACCAAAGACTGGCCAGAACTGGTATATCAAGGAATAAGGACAGGCGGATAAGACCGTTCGGGCCGGGAATGGAGAGGACTGGAGAAGACTGGAGAGAACTTCTAAGTAGGACTGCTTGCCTGTGGGTAGCACCCTTCTAAGGGCAGTTAGTAGGAACGGGTTATGCGACAGGAAAATTATGAAAAAGAAGTGATGAAAAGCTAAGGACAGCAGTTTCGAGGTCAAAATCGAGCAAGACGAAACAAATAACGTAAGGCCTGAGCATTACAGGACCGGCTTTAATGTATAGTATAATACCGTACTGTACTGTACCGTACCGTATATCAGGTGGACAACAACCTTGTACACCGAAGTTATGCAGATTCTTATGTATAAACATGTATTATTTTCTTTTCGTGGTACTGGCCAGGTCTTCTTGTTTTATAGCAATTGATCCAGGGTAGTGACGTGATAATCCCAGTGGCATGATGGAGCCCACAAGTACGGGCAGTACTTACCCACCTGGTACCTACTCTATTCCTACTGCTCCTAATCCAGCTAGAGACATATGTTCTGTAACACACGTCATGCAATATAACAGAGGACGAGTACATGACCTGTTGCGTAATCATTTCGATTTGATCTTGTATTCTTCAAAAATTCCAATTCAAGGATGACAGACAGATCGAGGACCTGATCTTTGTCGGACGGCAAAAGATCCAATCCCCAATACTTGAATATGTCCAATCGCTGGTACTGTCCCTTATATATAGAATACAACACTACCTCAGAGAAGGTAAAACAAACAAACAAACAAACAAATACATAGTATACAGCATGAGTTTAGTTAAATTTAATCAAGAAAGGGAAGGGTAGCGGGTACCTTAGGTAGGTACCTAAGTTAGTAGTAGTGATGGAGGTTGCCGCTGGTCTTGGCTACCGGGTCCAGGTCGGATCGCCAACTTGACATCTTTCCCAACCCACTCAATTCATTGAACCCATCGCAAATATGGGGTCAACAAAGGATATGAGGAGGTTAGACCTTGGTAAGTCATCTCCAATTCAGTCGTTGTCTACATGTTCATGGATTTAGCTAACATTTCCTACGTCTCAGCCATCCCCTATGTCGATCCTCCAAAGGACAAGAATGACGCCGACATGTCTGGTATATAAATAACTTACTGCGCCGTAAAGGAGCGTGGCTGATTGATTAATGCAGGAGCAATGTCTAGCACCATGCCTATGGCTGCGGTATGTTGACTTCGAGCTCCGCAATGCCGCACATGCTAATGCACACCAGATGTTCACCCGAAACAGGTGAGGGAGATACGCTGCCCAGTTCATAGTTCCCACTACAAACTCAGTATCTCACAATATCTTCCAATACGTACAGAATGATCGGGTGGTAAGCAATTGTCGATAGCGCCGAATATACTGTCTTCTAACCTGTCCGCAGGATTTCTTTTGTCTTCGCACTTCAGTCATGGCTGGGAGAAACCGCCCAGCAGAAAGAGACAGCAGCTACTCCTGCATATATGTCTGTTTTAATGTCTTGTTGGTTCTCCCCAGTCTTATCTTGCGCTAGTAGCAGAAACTGACTGTCATTTCAGTGATGGCCCTCATAGTGGTAGGATCCTACCCTCCAAGATACATTACATGGGATATCAGGCTAAACGATACGACACAGACGTATTTCCCCTTGTTCTTGCCTCCGCAGGCGGCACAGAATAGTGCTGCTACGCCCTCGCCATCTTGAGCAGATTGTTCCCTTACTTGCGTACGGCAGTAAATTCATGCTCGTTTTATACTTGATTTCTGGGACGTTCCACACAAGACCATTTAATATATGAACCAGGAAGTACCTCAGCTTGGGAAATGAAAAGGGGTGTCAGGAAGTATGAGGGTGGCGGATTGTATCGATACGCCAATGTTGGTTTTGTAATACAATAGTGACCACTTGGTAGTAGAACAAGTAATTCCATTAGGAACAAGTAATCTAGGTAATACAGGATCGGCCAATGACTGACAAGTAGGATCAGAAACCAGCCTGACCCTTGGTCGTACAAAAAGCCAATGCTTACTTGAAGTTGAGAGGCAAATGAAGTACTGTAAAGTACTGCATTGAGCTGACTCATTCCCTCACCGCCTTCCCCCGCCGACTCAAAAGGCTGTGCGGTTCTTCCTCTCATTTCTTTCTCAACACCATCCGCCTTTTACCTGAGCCTACGCTTCATCGCTTTACTTACTCTCGATCGATTGATCTCTACAGAGATTTCATATCTCCCCTTCCATTTTCTTATTACTTATCGCTTTTAAAGGCCGTTTACCACAAAAGGCCGAGTTTATGTCCATCGAAAACCTCAAGACCTTCGGTAAGTTTTTTTGCCACTCGACCATTTCTTCGATTCCTATGCCCAGATAGATAGGACAGGCACATTTGGGTACGATTCATATTTATTATGAGTACTCCTTGATTATCTTTCTGGGAATGAACCCTTGCCGCCCCTATCTTGGTGGATGAGGTTTTCCGTTTTGCTCTCATTGTTCTGCGTATCAATTTTGGCGGGGTAGATTCCTGCTCATGACTTGCGTGAGACTAATATGACACGTGCCAACCACAGACCCCTTCGCCGAAGCTGACGAAGACACCGGCGAGACTAAACAGTCTCAAAATTACATCCATATACGGATTCAACGTATGTTCTACTCTTTTTCTTGCCGTCGTTGCTGACGGTAGTACCTCACTATTTAACGAAATATTTGCTGACTGTCGCTTGGCTTACAGAGCGCAATGGTCGAAAGACCTTGACAACGGTGCAGGGTCTTCCCAAGAAGTTTGATCAGAAAAAGATTTTGAAGGTGATCAAGAAGAAGTTTGGTATGTGAAACTATTTTTTCTTTTCCTGCTCTCTGCACAATTCGAAACTAACTAACTTACCACAGCCTGCAATGGCACCATCGTCAATGACTCTGAGATGGGCGAGGTGATTCAACTGCAAGGGGACCAGCGTAAGGATGTTCAAGAGTTCTTGACCGACAAGAAGGAAGGTCTTGAGCTGGATGCCAAGACCATCAAGGTATGTCTTCGCCGTTCGTTGCTAGTTATTATTTTGACTGACATTTGCTTAGGTTCATGGCTTCTAAAGGGCGAGATGCCACGCTCCGTTCCGGTCCCTTCTTCCCAGTCTTCGTTACCCTCAGGGAGGTTGGATAGGAGGCATGTTGTCTTTCCAACGCTAAACCTTGCATATGTTAATTGACAATTGCTTCATCTAGACTTGTCAATTCTGTCTTCTATCTTTACTCCCTCTGCCTGGCACGCTGGACCTGGGCCTTGTCACAATGACGCGCTGCATTTCTTGGGGTCATGCGCCTGATCCACAAGCAAGCTGGTCTCTTGACATTGGGATTATGATGGAACGAGGCGTTGGTAGATACCCATTATCTGCATAGAAGTCGTGTTGTTATTGTTATTGTTATTATTATATTGTCTTATCGCACTGCTGCTTTTACTAGGCGGATCACAACATTCATGACTGTTATTCTGACGGCCATTTCTGTCTGGTCGAATGAGTGTCGTCTAGGTGAGAAGGTTGTTTTCCAATGTTTACTACTGTTCTCGCTCCTTTCGCTTTGTCATGTTAGTAATGCTGTTTCGGACAGGACCGTCACCAAGCTATTGATTTGCTCTAGTCTTTAGAGCTCTTAATTCTCCATTGTAAAAGAGGTGGTAAAGTAGAATGAACAAATAAAACGAAAAAGGTACCTATCACAGGTAAATTAGCCATGTACATGCATGAAACCCAGCAATATTATTCCCAAAACACAGGGAAGATAATAATAAATGGCCAATGGCGACAAATTTACAGATCTGAAACTCCATCTCTTTCATCCGCAACTCGCATACGAAGGAAGATTGCAACTGCCCAGTCCCATAGCTTGCGTGATATGACAAACACCGGCACCTCCGGTTCATTCTCGCGAGTCAAATGTAATTGTAGAAGGAGGGATGACATGCTGACAAAGCTAGCAACGGACACAACAAGAAGGGACGCTGTTGTCTCGCGCTTGATCATAGCATGGTTTTGAGTTGCATGGTATAGGAAAGTAAGAGTCTAGGCACGAAATTAGTGGGACTGGTATTACGAGAGTTGCTGGAAAGGAGTTGGCGTACTGTTGTAATCGATACCCATGCGGGTAAAAGAAGACGCGGATCGGACGATGCACCAGAAAGATAGAGGACCCAAGAAGTAATATAAGCAATTAATCCGTTTGTTGTGAGGAGCCGAATCACAACAGCCGGTGGAGTGTAGTTCAGAAGCCTGTGAAGGTAGGGGTTAACCAAGAGATTCGAATTGTATAAGGCCAAGGTCACTGACCATCGAGACATCATACAGTCAGCAAAAAAATAGGAAAGATATGCGGATGCGCAGCACTGTGATCGAAATATATTGTCAGCACTGCAAAACTTCAAATGGCTCAGCTTCTGGAGAACAGGCATAGAGAAGAGAGGTAGCTTCTGCATACCCACATGATGGCCAATGCCACCTCAGTAACTCGAAATCTTCTTTCAACATCCCAAGTCTGTCCAACACTCCCAACGATTGCCGCAGCCCAACCCTCACGTCCCATACCTGGCCGAATGTGAAGCAATTCGGCCAAGAATGTGAAAGCGCACCGAAGGCCCCACCATGCCGCGGGTACAGTACTCAATGCCCGACAGACTAACAGCGGCACATACCACTTCCGGTCGACTCCTAGAATGACGGCGACACGCGGATGCAGGGGGGGAGGCGAGGTATGGGTGGCATCGTTACCGTTGGGGGTATGGGACGTAGGGAAGGACGAAGGTGGCGGGGGAATGATGGATGTGGAAGATGAAGTAGCCACGTCTTTACTTCGGGGGTCGATCAACGAGCGAAAGACTAACTGCGAACTAGTTGAATTCAAGTCTGGGGAGGAACTGTTTAGACTAGATTGACGAGACGGCCGAGCATGAGAAGGGAAGCCCGGAAGAGAAGCATCACGGTGAAGGGGAGCCAGCCTTATTCCACGGCATAAGCCGCCGCTACTGAAAAAATAACAAGCCTATAAAGAGAAGGAGTGATATGGAATAAGCTGAGTCTAGAAGAACCTAGGAGGGGATGCAAGCTTCTTAGAGCAAGACTTAAACAGATGAGAATAATGAAGAGCAATTTCAATACCAAATTAGATGGTTCAAAATTTATGACGGAACAATGCACTGTTTGTTCTAAGAATCAAAGAAAGATAGGTGAGATAGGAAGGATTGTTGCAAATGGTGAACTGGTCAGAAGAACTTCAAGAAGACAAGAGAAGCTTGGTGTTGTGTCACGTGGGTTCTCGGCCCATAATATTTTTGGGTCTTTGACTTGAAATTGATACTTCCTCCTATGTCTCTACCTTAAGTCAATTCTCTCATTTGCCCACAATGAGGTCTTCACTACGACTTCCTACACAACACTTATCAAATATCCGGTCTGGCAAGGTGTACTGCCAGCCTTACCCGCTCCTTGCGCCACGATGCCAATACCGCTGCTTGTCCCAAACTCCGCTGCTTGCAAAAGGTCCCATGGCACAGACAGTAGTCACAAAGCCTCCACCCCAACCGAGCTTGAAAGCCAGGTCTAAAAATATAGGATCTTCAGATCTTGTCCAGGATTTTGGTTTGTTTCCTGGGACATTCATATCGCCAATGTGGAAGGACATGCCTTCGATTTTCCAGCAGCCAAAAGAGCGACTACGTATGGAGTGGCTTTGGATAAGATTCGCAGTTGGAAACTTTCTAGCGTGAGTCTTCTTTCACTTCGCATTGCCTTATAGCCCGTCTGCTGTAACCATTTCGCGATAAATAAATAAAACTTGCATAGGATTTCGTTGAACACTGCTTATAAATTACTAACTATCTAATAGGGTTGTGTTATATTGTAATTCTTTTAAATCGAGACTAAAGCTTCTCCTTAGAGAGCGACGGCAAATTGCTCGTGATTTACACAAGCAAATGTATACTGCATTTGCAAAGTACGTTCCGTCATTCGTATTAGCTAAATCTCCTTTGTTAACTTGTCTTTCCTCGAAAATAGTGGTGACATTGCAACCTTGAATAAGGTCTGCTGTCCAGGCCTCGCAAATGATCTCGCATCTCGAATCAGCCGGCGCCCGCGCGATGAGAAGATAACCTGGGCTCTAGAGCAATACATCCGCACTCCCGCGACATACTTCACAGGAGTGCGAATCGTTTCGGACCGTGCATCAAAATTCCCTAACATGGAAGGCTGCGGGGCCCGGCAAATTGTGGTATGCATCACGAGCAGGCAGTCCAAAGGCAAAATAACGGCGCCATCTAGCAGTGGCTCGAAGAACTCCGCTGCTGTTGCTGGAAATTCCTCGACGACGCAACAAGACTGCACCGAATACATTGTCCTCCAGCAGCTTCGCTTCTCTGATAAAGATGAACCATGGCGAATTTGGGGGCATGCCACGCCAACGAGTGTTGGAGACCTTGACTCACCTTATTTTGCCCACGGACCATCGATCACTGAGCGCCTTCAGGGGTTGCCGGCGATGGGACGACGGTAATAAGTTATGTCCTTTGCAGAATAATCCGAATAGCAGCTTCGACACTGCAATAGTGACCGACCAACAACCTTGCTTTGGTCCTATGTAGCCAAGAGCCTGAGTGAGCAAGTGAACTCGCTTGGAATGACACTCAATCATGAGCTACATTACTCATTTGCTGGCACTTGCACCCTTCATCCTCACTTGTTCATCTTTGGCAGAGAGTTTGCAGAGAGTTTGCCGCAAGAATAGCTTTTTCCCTAACCAAACTCGGAATACGACAACGGTACACCAAATCCATCCATCCCTTAAGCTACTCTTGTTTCTTTAACTTTGTACAGTAAACAGACTATCGGCATTAAAATAGCGGAGAATAAATATACCAGGGAACAACCTCATCCTTCTAATTCACATAATTCCAATTAAGTCGATTAAGTTACAGTACAATCTAAACAGCGCAATTATTATGAAACTGAGGACGGGGTTATATACAAGAACAAAGAGCCCTCCATGAACGAAAAGGACAGAGTCTGCGAAGTATATGGCAAAAGAGAAAAAAGAAGGAAAAAACACCGTACATAACTATTCCCAAGACATAATGAGCTCAATCGGGCAACTAGTCGTCATCAAAGATCTGAAACGTGTTAACGAGAATCGTCTCAATGACACGAACCTGCCACCCAGCATCTGCAATATTACCACCTGAATTGGCCCCCATGAGAGTAGGCCTAGTATTATCGTTGTCAGTATTCAGCCATTTAAAGCGAAGGCAATGGCGGGCCTTACCCGAAACATATAGCAATGTTTCCAGCATTCATTCGATTCTGGGTATAGTGCTCTTGAACCTTATTGAGATGCTACGCGTTTTGATTAGTGATACGCTGAAAATGATAGCGATTGGGAAGGGGAAGTACCAATATCAGAGCTCTCAGCGTGGCATAGTGTGCGTCTGGTAGGTTATTAACAAGTGCGTGCAGTGAATCCCGACGCTGGATATCATCGTCGATGCCTGCAATCGGATGTTAAATTCTCGCCGAAATCACGAACCCGGGCATGAGATTAGACGTGCACTTACGGGCTGCGTTGACGAAGTCCGAGTAATACTGAGATGTGAACAAAGGGTCAGGCAGATCTCGGAAGAACTGCTTCAGCAATCCGGCGACGCTGTTGACATCATGGTAAAAACTCTCGGGGTTGGTGAAATCCACTTGTGACGAATCTGTAATGTAAAAGTTAGGAAAAGCATTCACTATGTTTACAATGAAAATAATCACCATTGTCAAAAAGGGACTTCATATGGCTGATATGATTAGCACTGCCAGAGAGTCGGTAGATGCCCTCCATATCCAGACCAAAAAGTTCCACCGCCTGAAAGCATTGGTAAACAATCATGGGAACAGCAGTCCCGTCTCTGGCATATAGATCATCCAGTGACACACCAAACACCGGCTTCAGAGGAGGCAGGTTTGATAAGAAGCCATTCCCAGGTGGCGGGAGCGTCGGTGCGGTCATTGGTGGTTGAACTAAAGGAGTTTTCTCGGGAGGAAGAGGGCCTGAAGTGACCGGATACGGAGGATGAGCCGGTTGCGACGAGGACGGTTCCTGCTGCTGCTGATATGAAGGCACCTGTGTTCGATCGGAATTTTGTGCTAGTGTTTGAGAAGCAGGCGGGAGATACTGCTGGGAAAAGGATTGGCCTAGCATAGATGATGCACGTCTATTTTGCGTACTGGCCTGAGAAGCCGGAACAACAGGACCAGATGATGCCGCCAGAGTCTAATATCTATATAAGCTCCAGGAAGCCAATGCAAGGAAAAGTGGTAAGGAAGCCTTACAGGATGGCGCTCATATTTGATCTGATCCGAAGCGACCGCACCCGGGTTACCTTCATGACTGAGGACAAAGTCCTGGAAGTCTTTCTGGTTATCGATTTGCTTAACAACATCATATAGACTTTTGGGTCCAACGGTGCCATTGCTTGCCGCATCTTTCAACGGACTTATGGACAGACCCTGCCCAAGAAGTAATTTCTCACTGAAAGTTGCTACAAATGGTCAGCAGGGGTAAAATGCCAATGACAGTTTGCGACGTAACATACCGAACTTCTGAAGCTGTAGCGAAAGACCCGAATCACACTCTGCAATTAGCTGCTGGATATTGAACACAGCTTGCGGGCGATGGGTCGAGACCAATTCCTGACGAGCAACTTGAGCAGCTTGAACTTTCGATGCATAATCTCCATCTGCATTCTGAACTTTGCGTAATAATTCTTCTTCGTGTTGGGCAGCTGATTTGGGGCCCTTCAAACCAAACTTCCCCCCTTGCTTATCTCCAGTTCTCACCCGGTCGTACTGCTCGGCTAAAGAGTCATATTTGGCCTTCGCCTTCTCCGCCAAAGCCTCCGCCTCAATGACTCTCTTCTCTGCGCTTAAGCCGGTTTGCTTCCATTGCTTGCGGCCACGCTCTATGTTCGATGCAAGTTCGTGTAGGTCATCGGCCATTTGTTGCAGGGATACAGCAAACTGTTGGCCATGATCGGCCATACGATCGTGAAAGCGATTGAGTTCATTGTAACTTTGACTGTAGGTGCCTTGGCGGTTTTCAGAGCGACTCGCAGCGTCGTGAATGGATCGGGATAACTTCCGCAACCCCTGAGCATGTTCGTCTTCCAGTGAAGCTCTCTTCTTAAGGACAGATGAAAAATCCTATACCACGTCAGGAAACTCGTGTATCTTAACCATATCAGCAGTATATGAAGAAGAATTGAACGTACTCTGGCGGAAGCGACACTTTGCTTTAGTCGGGTCAGGAGTGTTGTGATGCCGATCTATAAGATTAGCACCACTGTCAGTCATGTACACCAATCAGACTTAAATCTCCGACTTACATCTGAATATATGACCTTATCTAAACGACCCTTCAGCTCTTCTGTGAGAGCAGGTGGCTGAGCCAGTTCAACCGCGCCGGACTGACCGGCAGAACCAGCACTGGAGGGACGAGCGTCAGGCTCTCTGGGAGGAGAGGCGGCTGGCGTAAGGGCATCTTGGACAGCGACGTCTGTCATGTTATGATGGTGTCAAGACAGAATAGAAAAGTACAAAAATGAGAAGTGAGAGAAGAATTCGAAGAAGTCTTGAAGCGGGAGGAGAAATGAATGAATGAGTGAATGAATGGATGGCGGTGGGGAAGCTTTTCTGGACCCTCGGTCGATCATTCTAATGCGCCTAATGAGTGTATGTACTCTTGGTATGTGTAGGGCCAATATTTATTGCTGCCTCCTATAACTTCTATTGTTGGATACAATTGTCTCTCTTTTGGTTTCTTATCAATCTATATTTAATGGATGTTTTAATCATTACCTACTGTTATAAGCCAGCCCACTGTATGGATTCTAAGGCTAGTTGTACATGTCTAAGAAGTGATCAACTTTGGAGTAATTTTTTATGATAGTACTACTGCTATTATCTGCTTTTGTTCCTGACGATGTATGAATGCTTACACCGAAAAATATAAAGTCTTTCCATTGATGCAAGATACTCGCTGCCTACCTAGCCACATATCTACTATAGTCTGTTGTAATCGAGACCATATAGCCACGGGAATTTATGTCCTATATATTTAATATAAATTTAAGATACCAGTGATATTACTAAAGAAATGCTATTTAGAATTTCATATTTTCCATACATGTTGATTGAGTTTCTACCTAGCACTACATCGGAACCGTAGAGTGGTTTGAAAATTCCTACAATTTACAAGAAAATCAATAGGCAATGATATGTTGCTATAGGTACAGTCCAAATCTAACCTCTAACAGTAAGGCGAGAATAATCCCTACTAGGTACCTAGGTAGGCATTATTGGCATTGCAAGTGCGACTAATATACTGTGTATGCATTCCAATAGTAATGCTGGTCTTAAAGTATTTATATAGAATATAAATTGAAAAGTACCTAAATATAGAGATAAATCCAGCAAACACAGATAGGAACAATGGAAACAAGACAATAAGCCTTAAAGAAAAGACAGTTAATAAATGGCCCCAGAGCCCTCAATCAACTATACCTAGGTAGGTACTTCAATTCACTCGGCCGGCTTCTGACCATACACAAAATAGAACTTTGCATATACATGGATTGATCGGTCTATCAATTCCTTCCGTACACTGGCAAAAAACACTTGGACCTCTTGATTACTCCAACCAAGTACTCGAGTAAAAAGCGCGAGGGACATTGCTTCCATACCCTCAAGCACATTGGCCTGTTGATAGCGCCCTATCTCTTTCAATTTCGGGTCCTTTGGCCATGGATTAACAGGTATTTTATGGACCTGCTCATGAACATCTTGAAATCCCGTATCGATCAATTGTCGTTTATGCAGATGGGCAATGTCCAGCTCCTTCCCGAACTTAATGCTAGCTTCTTGCTGGAGTCTGGCCCATTTCCTTATACTTGGTGCCCTTTCCATATCTGGATCATCGTCGGAGAACCAGTCGCCCGCAAAGTCAACAATTTCCACCCATCCGCCAGGATTTAAATTGGCAATAATACTCTGATAAAGGGCTGGGAAATCGCGCACTGAGCCCGCGAGGTTCCGAGCGTAGATGAAATCAAATCTATGCGAGAAATCCCATGGGGATTCGAAATCATCCACTTCAAAGAAGCAGTTTGGTGGAGTCCAACGGGGCTGGATTGGACTGAGATCAGTGCCCTTTACTATCGCGTTGGGGTATTCATCGGCCATCTCGATAGCCCAGATACCTGTACCGGTGCCCAGGTCAAGAATCCGTGCATTGCTGGGATCAATCGGGGCACAGAACAACGCGCCATTTATAGCCAACCGACAGATATGATGGTGTAGATCTAGCCGTTCTTGCTCGCGCTCATCGTTTGGCATGAAATATTCACCTTGTCGGTATGCGTGGTAGCGTCGGCCATTCTCGTACTGGTAATTCAAGACACTAGATGACAAAGACTGATTTGAGCTTCCCGTATCAGTCTCAGTGAGAAATGCCGGTTCATCGGCAGAATAGGGTCTCTCATCTGGGATGATAGGAGCGGAGTTATCAAAAAATTCAGACATGGTCGTAGAATAAGCAGCAGAAAAACACAGTAAAGAGAGTGAATAGTATTACCTTCCCAAGGGAAAGCAGAGTCCATTTATTCTACACAGTTAATCCTTTCTTTCAGATTGAGCGGGGTAGCCGACTACAGTAACACCATAGCCTTTTCCAAAAAGGGCCAGATACTTCAACCTACACAATGCTAGTTCAATTAGGGTATTTAGTCAAGCACACTAGGCAGTTAGCGTATGCCAAGACGTATAGCACAGCAACCCATTGAAAATAGGAAAAGATGTCAACCAAAGCATGGAATATCAGGGAACTATTTACATAGAGACCGAAAAGGGCAAATCCCAACCACTTCTATAAAAGAGACTGCCGTGCTATACGTATATAAACAACCTTGGAGTTACTACCTACCTAGGTATCTGGCTTTTGGAAGGACCAGGCTTGGGAAGCAGCGCCTTAGTTCAGCCACCAAAACAGTATGACACGGAATAGCGAAATAGTGGTCAGACAAGTTGAGGAGTGTTCATTATATTGACTCGTACTGACACGGAGTAGATCAACCATATAATAAAATATGTCTGTGCAGTGTAAGTAGATACTTAGGTAGGTAGTCTACCTACGGAGTACTAGGTAAGGTATGTACATACATGTACAGTAGTTAACTAACTAACAACCAAGTGCTGACTAAAGAATCAAGACATTTAGTTAACTTAGACACCTCAGGCCTATAATGAGTCAGCAAAGTGCCGAGATCGGCGTGAGCCCACGTTCCCATGAAAGGAATCCGGCCGATTTCCGCCACATGACCTCTCACTCTTGTCAGCTTCAACTCTTGCCCAGGCCTTTGCTATTCCTCCGTTCTACACCCATTCCGGTGTCAGTCGTTCAAAGCTAATGGAGCTGGAGTTCCGGGGTGCCATGACTCCTGGTCTGTCAAACCATGGAACTCTTTTAACACCCCAGACCCCTAACTGCGACATTCGGAACAATCCTAGAATTACCCGGCCGGGGGCGGGCTTCGATTTTTCGTCTAGGGCCTCGGAACCTTGCGAGATGGAGACCATCCCGCCAATTACTGGAAAGCGGAGAGGCGGTAGTAGAAAGGCTTGTAATGAGTGTAAGCAGCAAAAGGTAAGCCTGCGTGTGGATATGAACTTCCCACCAATACCCTTTCCAAAACACCAGGCAAGCACCTGCTGAACCCGGCAATTCCAATCGCCATAGCTTCGATGTGATATCGTCCAGACTCCCGCTTCGGCTTGCTCTCGTTGTAGGCGACTTCAAATCGAATGCAAAGTAGAGCCATCCTTCAAGAGGATTTCCAAAAGAAGGTAAATTAGACTGCATATGCTCACGCTTCAAAGAAGCTGTATGTTTCTGATGGTCTCCCTGCAGACGAAATGCCGAGATGGAAAGAGAGATCGCTGATCTCCGCCGCCGACTGACTACCAATCCTCACCATTCCCAGGCTGTGGAAGCCAATGGCAGTGACGAACTGTCTCAGTGCTCTGAAGATGTCTCCTGTCCACCAAACCCTGCGGCTTTAAACAGAGAACGGCCCTTGTCTATCCCCGTGGAATCTCAGCGCCTTGCGACCCCATTGGCGACCATGCATAGAGACAGGTCCATCCTTTCACACGATGATAATATGTGGACACTGGAAGACATATCTCTGTCGAGATCCAGAGTTGCGCGATTATTTGAACAGTAGGAGTCATCATTTTGCTGTGAACTTGTTACATCTCTAATGATCGGTAGATTCTTCAAGTTTTATCATCCATTTCTTCCACTTCTGGACCCCCAGAAAGAGCCTGAAGAACACCTTCACCGTTCCTCGCTATTAGCCTGGACTATTATATGCGTGGCCAGCCGCCGGGCATTGTCGGAACCTGGGCTTTTGAGTTCACTCTCGGCGCCTTTTAGCAGGCTTCTTTGGTCGACCATTACAGGAGTCCCGCAAGATTACCACGTGGTTAAGGCACTTTGTCTTTTGTGCACGTGGCCATTGCCGACGACCAGTCAAAGGACTGATGCGACATTCATGCTAAGCGGGCTGATGATGCAGATTGCTATGCAACTGGGATTACATCGTCCAGTTCAGCCAGAAGAGTTCACAACGTTCCGGATGGAAGTTCAGGGTGAGGCTCTGAAAGATCGATTACAAACATGGGTCATATGCAATATAGTCGCTCAGAAGTGAGTGCTTCTGCCAATTCGGTTGGTTTGCAGGGTATCTGCTGACCTGCGACAGCGTGGCGACCGGCTATGGCCAGCCTCCGGGCACAATCTATGATTGGGCGTTGGAGCCAGCCTCTCTTAGGGATGCCGACTATCACCTTCCAGACGACTTGCGGATTCGATTGCGCATCGAGAAATTCTGTGATCGGGTAACACGAGCTCTCTACAGCAGCAAACCAGAACCGACAGAGTTTATCAGCGCCGAGAAGCTATTAATAGTACAGCTCCTGGAAAGTGAGCTGAGGGAGATGGAAGTGGAGTTCGGTCGGACTATTTCACGTACGGCACCCGCGCAGCGCCCATCATATCTACGAGTGAATTAACAAATATATAGCGATCAATATGATTCATTTGCGCGCAGCGGAACTACATCTACGGTATTTTGTATTTTTGGGCAGCAGCGCACGAAGCGATGACTTGACGAAGCTTTTTATTGCAACAACGTCCTTTCTCGGGCGAGTACTCGATCTTGAAACGTCGCCGGGGGAGTTAATTGGCCATGCTACCAATTATATTCTACAGATGATCGTGTCTGCCGCATTTGCTCTTATGAAATTGCTAAAGAGTACGTTTAACCGCCACATTGATTTCGAGCATGGGAAGCTTTTGTTCAATGGAGCAATTTCTGCCATCAGACGAATCAGCGTAATGGATCATGATCGACCAGTCCGTCTCGCCGATATCCTAGCTCAAATGTGGAATGCCGGTAGCGCCGAGGTCGGGGCTAACGGAGAGGATGCTTTACAACTCAAGGTGCGGTGCAGGATGAGCATGAGCCACGTTTATGATACAGTTTGGCGGTGGCGACAGCGATTCCGACCCATGAAGAGTGAAGATGTACAAGGTAGGTGCTAGAGGAGATTTATACTCGAGCAATACCATGCTAATGAAATGCAGCAACGGCAAATCCCAATGTATCGACGACAGCTAGTCTTGCGGCTCGACAGCAGGATAATTCCCTGGATGACGCGGGACTGATGCTTTCGACGAATTTTGACCAAGGAGGATTTATCAGTGAGACGGGCTTTTCAGAAGTTTTCGACTCGCTCAATTGGGTGTTTGATGGAATCCCAGATTCTTTCGTGGCACCGCCAGTCATGTAATCTTACTATGCCTTTAAATCGTAATCGAAGAAACTGGATATCCAGAAATAAGCATAGTTGTCCGAAGAGGAATTAAGATCGGAAGGGTCAGAAGTACCATTTAGTAATCCTGTCTGCCCCACAGGAGAGAACATGGAGGGACTCATCATCTTGCTCTCAATAAAAAGGAACGTTGGTAAACTGACGTTAGCATGTCTTCCGAAGAAGTGAACTTGGTCGCAATCCTTTACCCCAAGCCCGAAAGAGCCGGCGAGGTGTGTTCTTCCATACGTATACTTCGATATACCTTGCCATCTTCACCTACCCCCAGCCCAGGTGTTCTCTTCACCCTACTGACTACCGACAGCTCTCAGGTCTTCTTGCCGAACTGACCAAGAAAGTACTTGCCAACGAACCCGATACGCTGACCTACTATGCATTTTCTACCAAGGAGAATAGCGAAATTATCGTAGTCGAGAGGTATGGACAGAAATTTCACTCATTGTGGTGCTAAGTTGATTGATACCGAGTAGATATAGGAATCAAGCAGCCACCCAGGCTCATGTCAAGAGTTCCTACTTCCAGGAGTTTGCGGCCAAGGTGCCAGATCTGGTGGTGAGGCCAATGGAGGTGAAGATGGGACATCAATTGGCTTCATCGGAGAGAGTGTTGAGAATTTAGAATAATATCAGCCAGTAGGTAGAGATTATATTGTGTACCGAGGCATAGAGAGTCCTATTCCAATTTGAAGCAACAGATGATGAGGGCAGGTACCTAGTTGGAATAGAGTGGTTAATCCGATAGTAGATTATAAAATAACTAGTAGTGCACCATCTAAATCAAAGCAACAAAAGCGATAGAAATATAATATAAAAGAAGGCTGGAGAAGAGAGAGAGATTACTTAGTAGAGAGGGAGGCTGGGAAACTGTGGAGTAGAAAGTCATTCAGTCAGTCCCTCTTCCTTTCTTTCTCTCTTCTTTGATTCTGTTGATCGATCGATCGATCTATCTTTCCTGCTTCTTTCTTCTCTTTTACTGTTTTGTGTGTTGTCCTTTGTCTTCCGTTGTATTGTTGTATTTCTTAATTCTGAAAGGTGATTTCCGCTCTCCATCTCTCTCCAATTCCTCCCTTGTTCATCCCATCCTTTCCCTCTCCCCCGCCATCTTCCCCCGTCCATCCATCTGGTCTTCGCTGCTTGTTATATACAATCCAACTTTTATGTCTTGTGTGTTGTTTTTTTTTTTTTCATGTTTTCTAACTATTGGTCTCCTTCTTTATCCAGATACCCTCTTTGTTAATTTTCTGCGTCCACGACTTTATCCGATATTCGACTTCCCTTCTCAGATATTGACCCTCTTCTTGTCGCATCTCCTCCCCCTTCCGTTCCTCCCTTTACATTCCCACACTCTGCCCAATAATGGCTTCAGGCCCAGCGACTCAATCCTTAAAGGTCTGTCTTGATATACCCTCTACCAATCGCAGGTGACTTGACCGGATTTTTAGCTAATAGGAAGTCTATGTATAGTGTGTAGTTACTGGCGATGGTGCTGTCGGCAAAGTCAGTTTCCTTCCCCCATGCTCATGGTTTCTCTCGACTGGCCATCAGCGCTAATCGTGGCAGTAGACATGTCTACTTATATCTTATACAACAAATGCATTTCCTGGCGAATATATACCCACCGTGTTCGTGCCCTCATGCCCTCGCACCCGGTTGGCCAACCATTTGATTGACTCGCTCTAGCTTTGATAATTACACAGCCAGCGTGATGGTGGATGGGAGGCCGATCAGCTTAGGCCTATGGGATACCGCGGGGCAGGAAGACTACGACCGACTCAGACCATTGTCCTATCCTCAAACTGACGTTTTTCTCATTTGTTTCTCGATTGTTAGCCCCCCTTCGTTCGATAACGTCAAAGCCAAGGTGTGTACAATGAGCCTTTCCATCGACGACTGGCATTGACAATACATATACAGTGGTTTCCGGAGATTGAACACCACGCCCCCAACGTCCCAATCATCCTCGTCGGGACCAAACTCGATCTACGAGACGATAGAGCGACTGCCGAAACCCTTCGGCAGCGAAGGATGGAACCCGTGTCCTACGAACAGGCCCTTGCTGTAGCCAAAGAAATCCGAGCACACAAATATCTGGAATGTTCAGCCCTCACGCAGCGGAATCTTAAGAGCGTTTTCGACGAGGCGATTCGGTATGTCCAACATCCTACCCAGGGATGCTATCTATATGTTATTTTCTGGGCCTAACCTTTTAATCCAGTGCGGTTCTCAACCCCCGACCCGCCACGAAACCGAAGAGCAAGAAATGTTTGGTCTTGTAGACTAGACCCTCTCACCATCCTATAATACAAAACAACTAATACGGCGTTGGGCAAATAAGGATCTTGCCCCTCATGATTTGTGTTGTGTCTGTTGCTCTTTTTCTCGTTTGAATATCAGTTTGGATGTTCATATTTTGGGTTGGGGTCCTTTTTAGCAATTTGGTATAAATGCACAACATGCCAGCTGTCGTCAATGAATGTCACTAAAGGATTGTTATAATGCTGACCGCAATCATTTGCATGGTTTTAGGTGGGATATTATATTGAATATATAAGGTATCTCAAAGTTGGGAATTGCTGGGGGATGTAAAATGAAGACATATTGACTTTCCAATGGATGTGGATATAGAAAATTGGAACTATTTCCGGCAGCTTTGAAACGGAAAGGATATCATTCCGCCTCTACCACGATAAAGGCGGATGCTTTTATTAACTGGGCCAGCAAGCAAACGGCCCTCTACCTACCTAAGACATAATACTCATCAGATTTCCATCAGTCTGTATCATACCCGGCCTGGACACATCAAAGACAAATTAGATCCATTACGCCATGCGGCTTAGCCGACTAGGATGTACCCCGGCAAAATCATCCTTCCCACCTTTCTCCTTGATCTCTGCCTTCTTAGCCTTCTCTTGCTGTAACTGTTCCACTGCGCGCTTTCTCTGGCCCTCTAGCCTTTCATTCTTGGCCTCAATCTTCGCTTTGCGGTTTTTAGATTTACCACCCCCGCCGGCACTAGTCATGGTTAGTATTTATGGCTTAGACTATAACGTGGATATGATATGTACTCACGTCAATTCCACATTAATCCTCCTAACGGGTGACTTCCCATCATCGAACGAGGAATGATGATATAATTTTAGACAGGATTTCATACGATCGAAGTTCTCGAACTCGACGAAGCCAAACCCGCGGCATTTCTCGGGGTGGTTACGTTCTGTTGCTATGCGGATTTCTGAGGGAGGATTCTTTGCAAAGTGTTTGGAGACTGAGTCGACGTTTGCAGTGAAGGGGAGGTTTCCTGTGCCGCTTAGTTAGGATCAGAAATGGCTGGTTGATAAGCTAAGGTGGACTTGCCGACAAAGACTATGAACCTGTTTTGTTTCTTGCCTGGAGTTGAGGTGTTTGTCAGACCAGTGGCGAGCTCTTCCTGGGGTTTGGAAGTAGGTTCACCCTGATGTGAGTTGTTGAGATCATTCGTCTCTCCTTTCGTTGTCCCCTGTTTCTCCTTCTTGGCCTTCTTCTTCTCTTTCTTTTCTTTCTTCTCTGCTTCTTTGGTATCTGGTTCATCAAGCTTCATCGGCTCAGAGTCAACGAAGTTCAAGCTAGCAACGTCTTTCGCATCTCCTTCGTTGCCCTCTTCAGAGGGTTTTCCCTCATTGTCCCCAGAATTGGCCTCCATTTTACGTTTGTTTTTCTTCTCTTTTTTGTCTTTCTTCCC
>MVGC01000067.1:0-72002 GCA_003589665.1 Aspergillus sclerotialis
AAAAAAACAGAAAACAGTCTCCGTAAAAGAAGACATCAATTAATTCCTAAACTTCTTAAACGCATCAAATACCTTTTCCCCATTCTGCACAGCCTCCTTGACTTTATCATCCATCGACACCAATTTCGGCATCAACTCCAACACCTCGTCCAAATGCGCTTTAGGGATAGAAACCACCCCCTCAAGGGGGTCACAGAAGATGATATCGCCCTGTACAAATCAGTCCTTTCTATGCTCTACGTGACAAGTAAAACAGGGAAGTAGTAATCAAACTTACAGGCTCGACAACAACACCCCCAGCATCAACCGGAACATTCCGCAGTCCCGGCTTCGCTTCTGCAGCCGTTCCAACCGTCGACTTTCCAAGAGCCCAAACAGGCAAATCTACACCTCGAACTTCCTCCAAATCCCTAACTCTCCCATTGACAAGTGCAGCCTTGACACCGAGTACCTTCATCCGAACGGCCATAATACCGCCCAGGACAGCACAGTACTGGCCCTTTGGTTGTTCGAGAACCGCAATTGTTCCCGGTTGAGCATGGTCGACCCAGTGGGTTCCTTCTGGGAAGCCTGTGGATTGGGGATCGGGGATGCTGGGAGGGGAGGAAGATTTTGGGATGAATTTGAAGGTTGAGGCCGGGGCTATTATTTTGGGGAGCGTTGTTGATTGGGATGGGGAGGGGGAGAAAGGGACTTTGGGTTATTAGTTACGTATTCTTGAAGATAGACAAGCTCTGATTGGCGTGATGAAGGTAAAGAAAGACGCACGAAAATCAGCTAAATATCCAGCCCTCGGGGTTTGGCCCGGGGGTACCTTTTGGATTTTGAGGAGAGCGTCAGAGACCTGAGGTTACAGTCAGAATTTTGTCTCATATGGAACAAGGAGGCCATACATCGCAGGCAGAGTAACCCTGGAGGATACTCAACTTTTGGTCCAGAGAGGTTGATGACATGTTGCGGGGAGGGATGAAGTTGAGGTCTATATTCTATTGAACCAGGATAGTCGAAGGGTGGCCTGTAGTACAGAGATTGGTTTGAATTGGGCGAGTCCTTGGGAATATGAATATCCCATTTGGCTCATCAGATGAGAGCAATAGGGAATACCCGAGGAACGATATTGTTGTTGTTCAATGTCCGCTGGTCCGTTTGTACAGTACAGTACTACAGTACCAATTGGCTTCGATAGCAGTTGAATTTGTTACAACTTGATATATCCTTGATTGTTCAAGTTTTTCCAATCCGAAAGGGAGTCATATATAGAACCTCTTGATCAACCAGTCCGTCCATATGTCAGCTTAAGTACTACTTACTTATTGATAACTCCCTCTGTTAACCGAGGAAGAAGATCCCACCGGTATGACTTCATCCATGAAACCCAAACAGTCTAACCGAGTATAGATTATCGAAACACCTCTTATACAAAGAGTAAATAAGTTAGTTCACCTTCCTTAGAAATATAACACAACCGCCATTTAAAAAACAAAAAAAGAGAAATTATTCGTCTACCCCCTTTGTCCTTATAATCACCACATCGGTCCCGCTAATCTGTCAAGGATTCTATTGAAAATGTGAGCGCTTCGCCTCCTTCTGGTGGTCAAATCCTTTCTATCGGTTTGCATGTGCCTCGTATCTTTATATACAGTAAACCAGTACATCCAAGCTGTTATCCAACAAACTAAGTTAAAGTTGGCTCGGTGATCTTTTGGGAATGAGTTTTCAGCTCATGCACTCAGAAGAAGTCGATTTTAGAGATCCCTTCTCCCCACCCAAGACTGTATCGTTAACAGTTCATTAGATTGTTAGAAATGCTGGCATAAATAAAGATCCTATGCTAGGAATATAGAGTATAGTTGTTTGGAAGAGGAGGGTGGGATTAAGCTTAAACCATGCTCGTGGAATGAACGGCGACCGAAAAGCGAGTAGCGTGGGTGTTCCTGCCCCCTGAGTGACCGTCAACATGACAGAGAGAATCAAGTGCAAAACGCCTTGATGTAGGTAGATTGTAGATGATTTAACCGTGTGCAGGAGATCACAAAATAAGCCCTATTTATATTGCTGGATAGGATTGACGGTCAAGACGAGAAGTATGCAGAAGATAACGGAGGATATATATATCGCGGAACTCTTCCGATACATCCGCGGGGTTTTAAAAAATCCCCTTTCACTCTCCTGGACACATAACCACAGTCATATAAATACTCCTATAAACAAAAATGGCACCATACACAGCAGATCAGCTAGAAACATATCTAGAACGCATCAGCTACCCGGCATTTGGCGACACCCGAGTCCAAAACGTCCAAGTTCACAAAGAAGCGGACCCTCTAGGCACTCTATCTGAGCTACAAAGGCGCCATCTATGTTCGATTCCATGGGGAAATTCAGGTCTGCATTATACACAGCATCACACGATATCGATCCATCCGCAGGTCATCTATGACAAGTTGATCCATCGAAAGCTGGATGGGTACTGCATGGAGAACTCGAACCTGTTTTATCTCATCCTGCAGTCGCTTGGGTATCAGGTCTATGCGACTGGCGGGCGGGTGAGTCATGCTGTTGCGACGGGGAGAAATGATGGGTTGTTTTTAGCCATGTATGTTCGCTTTTAACTGGGGATCTTATCATATCATGCTAACTAGGAAAGAGGACACATGATCCTCATTGTTACGATTGGTAACGAGAAGTACATGGTCAGTTTTCTCGCCGCGGTCTAACTTATATTCTCTAAAGATATATGCAGGTTGACGTCGGGTTCGGCAACAACTGTGCTACTAGACCAATCCCGCTCAAGGAGAACATTATTGTGCCTCACATTGCACCATCCGAGTCTCGACTAGTCAAAGAGAGTCTACTAGAGTTTACTGACAAGACTCAGAAGATCTGGATATATCAGACCCGGTATAACCCGGAGAGTGAGTGGATGGCGAACATCTGCTTTTCCGAGGTTGAGTTCCTACCCCAGGATTTCGGGGTCATGAACTTCTCTGTGAGCCGGAATCCAGCGAGCTGGTTCACGCAGACTTTTGTGTGTATGAAGATGATTATGAGTGAAGATGAGAAGGAGATCGAGGGGCAATGTGTGATGTCGGGGAGGGAGGTGAAGAGGAGGGTGTGCGGGAAGAGCGAAGTCGTGGAGAAGCTGGAGTCTGAAGAAGACAGAGTGAGGGCTCTTGGGAAGTGGTTTGGCATGCATCTTCGCGAGGATGAGGTTCAGGGGATCCGAGGGATGGCGTCCATGATTAAATAGGTTGGTTGCTGTTGAACTATCTGGGAGTTTGATTGCTTGGTGATATCATATACCAGTACTTCTAGAAACCAACAATGTATTTATCTCAATGCGCATAATATCAGTGATAAAAAAACGCTCATTCGTTTAAACGATTCGTTTTTCAAGCTGGAGGCCAGGTCATCAGTATACCTATTTCTCGATTCCAGGGACGAACAGGCCATACCTTCCATGGATTGCTGACTTCGAAGCCCTTTGGAGCTATGGCATTGGTTGACTGGCCTCTCTTTGACCCTGTAAGCCGCATATCTCTCTCCATCACTGTATCAAGTAAATTATCATTAGCATTTGTCACCGTAGGGACGTGATCGGCCTATCGGAGAGTTGGTGGTCACATACTTTGCTGCAAGAAGTTAGCACTCACGCTCGCATTAATTGATATGTAGTATGCGAAAAACTTACCCTATCCCACAAATCTGTGTTCCACCGAGCTCTCTTTCCGTCATTCGCAAAGGTCTTGACGTAGTGGAGGCCGACGCCGGTAACGCCGAAACACTGGAATGGTTAGAGGGAATTGACCGAATTGAAAGGAGAAAACATACCGCGACGATAATCCCGTAGGGAATCAAAGCCTCAAAAGGGACAGGCATGTTGACGGGGCAATAATAACCAACTAAGAGGAAAGTGAGGAGAGACGAGAGGGGGAGAGAAGTGGAATGGAATCCTCATCCGTTGCCGCAACGAAGTCTCGATAGACAAAAGAAGTTTAGCGTGAGAAATGCTGAGTCATCCTCTCATTCAACAACTTCCAGACATCCAAAGGGGCCGGAGGATTGAGATTGTTCGCGAAGTCCCCTTCCACTACTGCTTCTGTGTCTTATTTACGCGCTTAGATAGTTCCTACTCTACGCAATCTAATTACAAGCTTGTTGATACACCCGTCTCGCGACGTTTGCGCGTTATTTTCCATCCCGAGGTTCAGCGCCTCTAACTGACACTCTCCAGTTTGTGATTGCGCCTGGACCAACAATTCAGTTGTGCTATCAGACACAGCATTGTGCTTTAGTCCACTGCACTGAGCATCCGTCGGCGATACCTTACTCCTATCCCGATGCCCTATCCACACGACGCCAGATGACCGTCTCGAGTGGGGTACCTAAATAGCCTCACCTGCCGGCTGCTACATACGTCCTAGGCGAAGGTCACTGGTGTGGTGGGATTTAGTACGACGACTGCTTTTCTAGACATTTGACGGCCAACCATGCCACCAGCTATTGAAGAACTCGAAAGGGACCTACAAGAGGAGATGGTCGATAGTGACCAAGATGCGGAAGGAGAGGAGGAAACAGATTTGTATCAGATGGATGCGCAGCTTCAGAACGCTGTTCACCAAGCATATTCGGGCGAGATGGCAGAAGAAACTAAGAAGCGTCACGCGGAAAGTGAACCAACGGACGAGGCGGACGCTGAAGGTGAACCAGATACTGAGGTGAATACTGGTGGCGAGAATGATGAGACGGAGCCCGTTGGCGCAGTAAAGCTGCCAGATGACGGTCAATCCTCTGATGAGGAAGCAGCATCGACGGCTGATGCTGATGCTGATGCCGATGCTGATGCCGATGCCGATCCTGCGTTTGAAAATGAATCTAGTGCTGCGTCAAGCAGCGAGTCGGATGACGAGGACTGGGAAGGAGAAAGCAATCATGAAGATGGAGATGCGGATATTCCCGGCCGAGGGAACTGCATGTGAGTGATTCAGAAGTGAATTTCAGGCCAAAGGAGCAGGCGCTCACAAAATCAGATTTTGCAACCAAGACGAGGACCATGATCCAAGCGAGGAGTATGAAGAGTATTTGACCTGTGCAGTTTGTGGTGATCATTGTATGTAATTGCGGGCCCCGAAGCTTAGCCAAATAGTTGGCGATCGTTACTGACTTGGCAACAGCCCATCGGCAATGTGCCCGCGAACACGATGCTTTACGGGATGAAGGTATTGTAACCGACATTTCCACAATACAATATTTACTAATGTTTATAGACACCAAATCATGGCGATGTCCTTCATGCGTTGGGAACAAGTTGGAGCCAGAACCCCCAGAGAATACTGCACCAAAACGAAGGGGTCGGCCGCATATGCGCACGGAGCTTCTGCCGGCGCATGCGGGGCATGAAGACTCGAGCTTTCATTCAATATTCAACACTGTCGCTGACGATGAGGATTTATTGAATAGCGCGCGATCGCTGCGAAAGAGGAAACTATCGTCAGCCGAAGTAGACAACCTGCATACACTTCGGAAACGACGAAAACAAACTTCGCGGTCTGGTGGTATTTCTGGAGATGAAACGTTTGAGAGTTCCGGGAAGGCTTTCGATGGCACGGAAGAGGGACTATCACCAGTTCGGACCCGCTCTCGACGTACTCGTAAGGCTGAAAAGCAGAGCTGCCGGATTGTCTCCAGGCAGTTTGGAAAGCTTGTGCTCGGGTTCCAGCTTGACCAAGCGAAGTTATCTAAAATCCTACGCTCTCGCAGTCGACCGCAGTATAAAAAGAAGACCCCGAAGCCTCCACCGCCGGAACCTCAATTACATTTTGCGCCTATCGCCCCTATTGCACCCACATCATATGCTTCGCCATTCTATTCTTTTCAGGACAAAGAGACTGATGAATCCAAATCGAAACCTTACGGAGGTATCCTTTCGGAAGCCGATGCCGACACTACTAAAACCCTTCCGGGGTTGGCTGATCGAGAGAGGTTTGAGATAGCCCGACAGAAAGCCGAAGAGGAATGGCAGAGAAAAGTTCGGGAAGCTGAGTTGAGCGGAGAGTCGGTTCAACACGCATCGCAAAAGGTGTCTGGACCTCCGTCTAAAATCAAATACATCAATTTTGGGGGATACGAAATCGAAACTTGGTACGCTGCGCCGTATCCAGAGGAGTACAGCCGCAACCGAGTGCTTTACATTTGCGAATTTTGCTTGAAGTATATGAACTCGGATTTTGTCGCGTGGCGTCACAAGCTTAAATGCCCTGCGAAACATCCACCGGGCGACGAAATCTACCGCGACAAGTCTATTTCGATATTCGAGGTTGACGGGCGGAAGAATCCTGTATACTGCCAGAATCTGTGCCTGTTGGCGAAGTTGTTTTTGGGGTCTAAAACCCTGTATTACGATGTTGAGCCATTTTTGTTCTATGTCATGACCGAATGTGACGACCTAGGCTGCCACTTTGTTGGCTATTTCAGCAAGGAGAAACGCCCAAGCTCTGCAAACAACGTCTCTTGCATTCTAACGCTTCCGATCCATCAACGGAAGGGTTATGGAAACCTTCTTATTGATTTCTCGTACCTGCTTACTCGCATCGAAGGAAAGACCGGGTCGCCTGAGAAGCCACTTTCGGATATGGGCTTGGTATCTTACCGGAATTACTGGCGACTTATTCTGTCCTATCAGCTCCGGAACCAAAAAACACCGATGAGTATCGCTGACATTTCCGACCGTACGGGTATGACGGCAGATGATATTGTGTCGGGACTGGAGGGCTTACGAGCGCTTGTCCGAGACCCAGTCACAAAGACCTATGCATTCCGTCTCGATTACAAGTACTTCGAAGAGTGCATTCAGAACTGGGAAAGCAAAGGATATCTCCAGCTGAATCCGGACGCATTGATCTGGACACCATATATAATGGGCCGAAGCAACCAGTCTCAGTTCAACCGAGCGCCCATGCACGCAGTCGCGCAACGAGAGGACCTGGATGAAGCTACTGAAGAAACCCATGCGTCAGCCGACGAGGGTGTGCAGTCCTTTTTGGCAAATACCGACCCTCCAGGAAAGGAAGCAAGCGTCTTGTCTACGAACGGTACGGGGCACGGACCTGTCGAACTCCCCGGTGAGCCTGCAGGGCCGCCTTCGACAACAGTTCCCAACACCAACGGACTTCGCCACTCCGCAACACCTGCTTCCTCCAGTCAAGCCCCATCAAACCCAGCAGCAGGAATTCCACCGTCGCGATTCGAAATTTACCCACCAGTCCAAGCGGTCGCGCCAAAACGTCGACCCGGCCGACCCTTCGGCAGTAAGAACTACAACAAGGTTACCATAACCCCGACGACAGCTCGCACGAGCGGACGCAGTACCCCTAAGCGACAATCGCAATTATCAATGACAACGCCTTCGGTGAATCCATCGAGTGTCCGACGAGGTCGAAGTTCAATGCTCATGGAGACGGAAGCGACCGAGCAAAGTAACGGAGTTGAAACCGAGGACACTACTGCCCAATCCCAGAACCAAATCTACGCGGCAGAAACGCAAGACGAGAGAGGGACGGAGACACCAGCGTCGAACGATCCTCAAGCCAACCACGATAGGGAAAAGAAACCCAATGGAACCAACACCGACGACAACGCGGTAGAAAACTTGGCCCCGAAAACACCGGACACCAGCCGGTCAATCTCCAAAGAGGTCGACTCTTCACACAAAGGCCGACTTTCTCGATCGGCAAGTCGGAAGAGTTTCGTTGAGAAGCTCCAAGTTACAGACGGTTCTAAGGAGGGCAAGGTTAACGGGATGGGCGTAGACGGTGAGGGTGAGATCATGGAGACATAAACTGAAGATATAGCACTTGCGATGTTTTCATTCGTTGAACTATCTTTTACATACATGAGTATGATTTTATTTTGGGACAGAAATTGGTCGATTGATCTGCAATATTCTATCTATTCCAGCAAGGAGTCGGACGGACGGTCGGAAAGGAGGGAAAGGAGTTATCGGGATGTTTTAGTAGTGAGTCACTATTGGGTTGAGTATTATATTACTATTGTTATTTTTACTACTACTATCATTATTATTATCATTATTATTATCATTATTACATTGCCATTATTGATTCTCTCTACTCTTGCCCTGTTTGCTTGTTTGCATGTAGAGTATGGATAGACAGATGCAAGCAGCAGCAGTGGGGGGGAGGCAGATCAAGGATCTGAAAACAGATGAAGCATGTCGGAGAATTTCGAATAGCAATTGAATCAAAATTCCCGAATATATGTTTAGTCCCGTTAGTTAGTCTAAGCTTTTTTGACACTTTTGAACCCTGACTGATCCCCAAGCTGTCAACTCGGACAGATTCACAGATCGACTGTTAGTCCAATCCAGCGACCGTGGATCGAGATCATCAATCCAAGGAACCATACTGTCAGTAAATAAGCATAATTAAGTGCTGGTTCGAGTGGATAACCGCTTGTCATTTTCACGAGGGAATCTGTAGAAAAGAAATGAAGATCGTTTCAGACTAAAAAGTGACAGTTCATCATGCATGAATTTCCATCCCCACCTCTCTAGCTGTCTGTCTGGCGGTTTAAATGTCGGAAATTTCTTCAGTGGATTTGTGGGTTGTTTTTTTCTTTTTCTTTTTCTTTTTCTTTTCCTTCTTTTTGTTTCCCGCTCGTATATTTTGTTTTGTTTTGGTTCTTCCAGTTTGGAATCCCTGAAGTTGGAACAGAACAGAGCAGAACGACCGGACTTGGTTTCCGGACAGTGGGCGACTGAAAGATTCAACGCCCCATGGTTCACCAATGATCGCACAATCAACCTGATTCAATAGCTTATCTACTCTTTGCACTGGCTGACCTGGAATATTGCAAAGTTGGATAGGAGACAAAAGATCGCCTCTTCACTTCTGACAGTCGGAGTACTAGAGTACTAGAGCTCCATCTTTATCTTGTTTGGAACCGTACCTGATTTGGTTCGGCTGTAGGTGGATAAAAGATCTTGTCGCTGACCCAACAAAATTAGACACATCCATCAATGGTTTCTCCTCGTTGACACATCAGTATCACAACGGTCGAGGTGCAGCAACGGTGCCAAGTGCAAAGCCAAAGCGGCTACATGCAGCTGTGACCCTTTTTGGGGAATGGTGCAGAATTTTGAGACATCCTGCATGACAAGAACACTGTCCTAGCCGAGTCTGAATCTTGGATTGGATTCAGCCCCACAGTGAGGTACATGAGAGCAGACGAAACTGACTAAATAGGGTGGTTGTCTTCCAGTCAGAGAACAGACAAATCTGTTGATTCTGTTGATTCTCTTATTCTCTTCTATTGTGTTCATTATTCTTCTGGACAGGGTGTATGAAAAGAGACCGACCCTGCATGTCAATACAATGTGCATCCTGCTTGAGGTTGGGTGTGATTGCAGCCGATAATGCGACCGATGCTCCTAGCCTGGTGATATTTAAGGGGATAATCCCATTCTTGTCGTTCATCAGGGCTGCGAGTCCAATTCACCTCGATGGAGGTGCTATTCAACAATCAACACGATATTTGCGATCCACGAGACTGGGAAAGAGAAGAGAAGAGGAGAGAATAGAAAGAGAAAAAGAAGAAAGGAAACAAGAAAAGAAACTAATCTCGTGACACGCCAGTCACGTTATCGAGAGCAATTCTTCAGAGTTGACTTTCTTTTCAACTTTTTCAACCTCCAATCCAATCCTCGATCCTTTGTTCGATTTGTCTGAATCCGACGTCATCAGTGCGAACAACCCGAGGTGCGTGACAATTAATTTGCTTTTTCTTTGTCTGTTTGTTGACCATTACTAACTGCCTTAGTAGTCTCCATTGGAATCTGTCTGCAGACAGAAAAACAAGAGGTGTGGATAAAACCACTTGTACCTGTTCTACTCCCCCCAGACTAGACTAAATACTAATAAGGCTGATCAATTTGATGGAATGTAGCTAGATCGACATCTAAACAGCCTCAATCCACCGTGGCGACCGGTGAGGACCCAGAAAAGACCCCTGTGTTTAGATCACTTGCATACCCGGCTCCATCTCCGCGCAACACGAGGCCAAAACCGTTAGATTCCGGGGCACTGGCTGTGATTGATTGCTGCAAACAGTGGATTCTTTTCCTTTTCCACTCTCTAGCCAAGTCAAGATCTTCTCCTTTCTAACTTTCGACCCTTGCGCAAGTGGCCGAAAACCGTCTTTCTACTCGGAGGTACATGGGCCCAGTCGGTCTACCTACCAAATGTACGCATCATCTTGTCGTTGACGGTACCTGTCGGATTATCCTTTAAAGATATCGCCTCTTTGGCTACTTTGACCATCACCAGCTGAGCGGTGGGCTTTTTCCTGGGTTCATTTTCTGGTACTACTCCACTGTGTTTAGTTTTTATTCCAATCATTTTTTCGCTTTTTCCCTTTCTTTTCTTTCCTTTCCCGACTTTTTGCCCTTTTGACCCTGAATTTAAACTGACTGTGCGTCAGAAGGAGGCAATTCTTGACCCATCAACCCATCTTGTCACCACTTGCGGTTGTACTCTCCGCTAAGATTTTCTTCTTTTTTTTTCTTTTTGAACCTGCATCAGTCTAGTACTTTTTTAGTGCTTTTTTATTTGTTCTTTATCCTTCACTTTTCTTTTTTCCGCCATTTTTTATGTGATCGACTGAAATAGGTTGATTATTTCTTTTTTGTCTTTATTGGATGCGGGACAATAAACTAACGGTCGGGAAGAAATATTTTGTTTGGATTGATCGATTGATCGATCGATTTTTATTCTTCTTTTCTCTGCACTCGTCATTGTGGAAGAAGAGAGCGTGTGTGAAAGCGATAAAAAGGAAGAAGATTCAAACCACTTAAGGTTTGCCTGGAACTCGGTTGGCTCTTGCCGCTTGCATTCTGACGCCATCTCTTCTTCTTACCTACACTCGACTCGACTTCTTCCCCGTTTTCAGTATCGTCACTCTTCTGCTCTTCCCCCCACCCACCACCACCATCTCTGCTTTCAATTTAACTCGGGGATTTACCTCTTCCGGTGGTTCACGTCCCATGGTACTTCTTGTCTAGGCAGACCTTCCGTCTACCTGCCTACCTGCCCATCTTTAATCCCCGTCTCCCCACCCTCCCGGTTATCACTCTTTCTCAGATACACTAGTGCTTTGTTTGAACCACAAGCTTCTTTGTCTGGGTTCCAATTTGCGCTTTTTCATCCTTCCCTGTAAAAACCACAGGTCTTGCCCTCCTGTCCTTGTATTTACCCGCTTATTCTTGGTTCGCTGCGCGTGCTCGTGGATCTCCCGAGCTTGGTCGTCGTTCCTTTGGCTCCTCTCGTCTTGCTCGCTTTGTGTGACAAAGCTCGCCTTGATGAGTGCGTCGACGTTTACCGACGCAACTCTTACCCGCGAATCGCAGAGGTTCGTCTGGCCTTAACTGTTCATCGGATTCGCTTCACCTCTTAGTCTGTCTCCAGGCCTTCAACTAACCATGTTGATCAACACCAGTTCTGACTTCGAATTGACCATTCGCCAGCAGCCCGATCGGGCGCGCGTGGCTGGTGGGAAGGAGAAAGGTTTGTTTGGTGCTTGTCGCATTGCCCTCAACTGGATGACTGACGGCCGCAGAACGCAAGCCAGTCGACCCGCCACCGATTGTGCAGCTCCGGGTGAGAGAGCAGAACAGCTATCTCGCGCAGTAGGTGGGATTCGCCACTCGGGTGAACTTCGCTGATGACAGTAGGCACTATCTTCAGAGCCCTTACTTTTTTATGAGCTGCGACTTGTACGATGCTACGGAAGATCGTCCAGTTCCGGTGTCTCAGGCCACAACTCTGGCGGGGACTAGCGTTTCGTCTCTTCATCGATTAAAGGATGTGGATAATAACGGTGAGTCTGATGTGCTGTTGGCTCCTCTCATCGCTAACAACCAACCAGACGGAGGTTTCTTCGTTTTCGGGGACCTGTCTGTCAAGCTCGAAGGGGAATTTCGGCTGCAGTTCAACCTCTATGAGATGCGAAAGTACGCTTGCCGGAAGAAACTGCATTGAACAGAACTGACTTGGCTAGGGACGTTGCTACGAATTTAAAGACCATTATTTCTGATCGTTTCACTGGTAAGATCTTCCTGGAGAGGACAAGACAAGGTGACTAAGAGGTACAGTTTCACCAGCGAAAAGTTTTCCGGGAATGGCAGAATCCACATTCCTGTCTCGGTCGTTTGCGGACCAGGGTGTGAAGCTGAGGATCCGGAAGGAACCACGGACGTTGATGTGAGTAACCCAGAAACTAGCCTGGACCCATCTGACCAAGTAGAAAACGGCCGGGACCACGACCGGAGGACTTCCCTCAGCCACTGCCTCCTCGTTCACCAGAGCGCCCATCAGTCCAGATGCCATTTACAGGCTACCCGGCCGGTCGAGATTACACATATTACGGTGTTGGGCCGACGGTGAAACGTCAGCGCACATCAGCAGATTTTGGTCGGCCCATGTATGATGCGGATGGCCGCATTCGGCAGATGGATGCGTACCCACCAGCAGCGACGACGATGTTTTCCAACCCACCAGGGGCATATCAAACCCCAATGATGCCGGGGTACACCGGACACGCCGGTGTTGCAGATTACACTCGGCAGCCAGCCGCGATTGTTTCGTCAACTTACGGCACTTCGGAGGATCCCATGCTCGCAGTGAGATCTCCGGGATCCGAATATGTTGGTGGTTACCCTGCTTACACAGCACAGATGTCGTACGGCATGCCATCATCACAAGTGCCGATGGCGGATCCCAGCGCCGCGAGCCGATCGAGCCAAGCGATGCAGTCGTTGATGCCAGTCAATCAACCAGGAACTCCAGTATGAATGATCTCCGCCCTGATTGTTGGACTAAGCTAAGGATGGACGGCAGACCGCGGACTCGACTGGAATGATGCCTCAGGGCTATCGACCCCAGTACCAAACGGGTTCTACCATCCTCCCTCCTTTGCAGCGGAGTCGCAACTTCCCACAAGGCACGAACGGAGCGACACGAGGGTATTTTGACCAATCATCGCAAGGGACCACTCCTATCCTTCCATCACAGCCTATTGCTACCAACGAGGGGGATCGATACGCTCCAGGGCCTACAGGGTTTGAGCATCCTGGGTCATCGAATGGGACCCCTCGATAGAGAGCGCCTGCCAGTCAGCGGGCCTGCCTGTCACACACGATATGTATTATGCTTGTTCTTTCACTTGTTCTGGATAGACGATGGGTGTTATGGTAAATGGGCTCCGGAGGTATACAAGGCGCAGGGGCATACAGGGTGACTGATGTATTCAGCGAGTTTATTCTTTGGGAAGGAGGCTTGATATTCTTTTGTAAATATTGCTGTGGTGTTATTATTGCTATGGCTTGTTGATTGACGTTGAAGCTGACGTTGATATTAGCAATGCCTATTAATTGTACTGATGCGATTGTACGAGGAGTATAAAATATTGATATTTTATAGTCTCTGGCTGCTGAGAGCGTGGTTGCTTCTTCCATGTTCTTCTGCCTGGGGGAGTGGTAGATGGTAAGCAAATAGAAAGCATTCAGTCCCGAAAATCCATTGAATTGTGCTGAAAACATAAAATGTATTGATGACATAATTGGAGCGGTGAATGATCAACCTTTTCTTAGCTGGCAGAAATATGTACCTTTTCTCTCCGCCTTTTATCTCCTTTCTCTCTTTTCTGTCTCTCTTCCCTTTATCCTACTATTGCTACTATGAATAAATGTCAATGGGGTACGATGTCTCTTTAAGATGACCTCTATCTTTTCTCCCCAGCGTGTCTTGGATACACTCGGCCCGCAAACTATCCAGGTTTGTTATTGCTCAGCCTTACTTCCAACACCTCCCCGCTCGGGGCCATCTTATCGCTGTTATCTCATACTAATTTTGATCACGCTCAGAACTCGCTAGATGCACAAATCAAACAGGAGTCTCCGAAGGAATCTCTAGAGGTACAAGTGAAACAAGAATCCCCTGATGATTCTTCCTCCGAGTCCACCTATGACATTGCCGATTCCTCCCCGTCCTTTTCTCTCCATCCTGCACGCGTCGAGTCCGAGTCGTTCGATCGTGCACGTACATTGAGCAATAACGATGCTAATGATTTGCGAGATGGATTGGAACTGTATATTCCTGTCGGCGTGTTGAAGAAACCCATGTCGCCAGACCGCTTTGAGGAAATTGTGAACCTTGAGAAGCACGATTGGATCCGAACCTTTACACATGTTTACACGCATCATCCAGAATGGTGCTTTGTTCGAATTTACGTATTGCCTGATGACATAAGGAGGAAAAGTATCCCCCGTTCTAATGGAACATTGAGGCGTGCCCTGAAGGATGTTATGGCTAGAGTTGATCGTTCGCTCGAAGCGTGGAATGGGGGTTGGACCGAGCGCGATGCCCATAGTTCTGTGGATTCTGTTACTGCGGCTAATGAGGACTCTCTTTGGTATATCTTCAATACCCTGCCTAATCCCGATCCGAGCTCTGAGCTTATGCGTGACCCGTTTGCGAGGAGGGCGATGATGGATTTGCTTTCGGAAGGGGAAACCGTGGAAGATCAGCCCGTTGCTGGTCTTAAGACGCCTTTGTACGCTTTCCAGCGTCGGTCTGCTGCTACAATGGTCCAGCGTGAGGCCCAGCCGGCACAGATGCTAGATCCACGACTTCAGGCCTGTCGCACTCCGTTCGGTCAGGTCTATTATTATGATAAAGAAGAGGGCAGTATTATCCTGGAGAAGCGGATGTATTCTGAACCTTGTGGAGGTGAGCACCTGACTCGTTAGTTTTACGGTTGATTCTAACGCCGCAGGTATTTTGGCTGAGTCTATGGGCTACGGCAAAACACTTATATGTCTTGCTGTAATACTGGCAACGCGTGGCCATTTCCCTCGAATTCCGACTGAATACCAGGACACTGAAGTCCGTAAACGTCCGTCAACCGCTTCGCTCGTCGAAACGGCAGCGGCTGTCGCTGGCCGACTCTCTCTGCCGTGGAAAAACCATTTTGATAGTCTTCGTCACGATGGCATGCTTCATACTAGATGTATCGAGGCTTGTCAGAACAATAGTGGGTCGTATATTCTTCCATCGCATACCCCAAGATACGGTGGTCGGCGTGCGGCCGCAAGTCACCCGAGAGACTCCGATCAGCATATTCGGATTTGCTCAGGGACATTGGTCATCGCCCCTCCCAACCTTGTTGATCATTGGGAACATGAGATTATGCACCATACGGAGGGGTTGAAAGTGCTTGTTCTACGAAATCCCTCGGATAAGGCGCCGCCGTCAGATAACCTTTTCCAGTATGATATCGTGCTGTTTTCGCGGACACGTTTTGAAAGAGAAGCCGACTACCAGGGTTCCCCTTTTTTACAACTTCACTGGCTCCGTGTTATTGTTGACGAAGGGCACAATGCGGGAGGCACCGGCAAGATGACTACGATGCTTCACTTTCTGGGAAGACTCCATTTCGAGCGTCGTTGGATTGTATCAGGGACGCCGGGAAAAGGCTTATATGGCGTTGAAGTTAGCTTGGCGTCTCGGGATTCAAGTGGTTCGGATCTGCCGGCTGCAACTGCTGCAGTCCTAAAAGATCGAAAGAAGACTGGAAGCTTGGTAACGAGTGAGGTTGATGCTGTTAGCAAGTTAAGGTATAATGTTACTAAGTTCCTTGATGTTAAACCTTGGTCGAATGGAGTCGCCTCGAATGACACCGCTAATTGGACAACCTATATGACTCCAACCGGAGAGGATGGCAAGCGGCAAAAGTCTCCATCCCTCTATGCGACCCTTAAAAGCCTTATTGTACGACATCGTTCAGAAGAGGTTCACGAGGAGACGCCGCTTCCACCACTCCATAATAAAGTCACTCTTCTTAAGCCAACATTCTACGACAAATTGAACCTCAATCTATTTATCTTTATTATAGCGGTCAATGCAGTGACTTCCGAACGAACAGGTCCAGACTATCTATTCCATTCACAGAACAGAAAAGCCCTCGGCCAGACTATTCGCAATCTCCGAGAGGCTGGATTTTGGTGGGCTGGATCATTAATTTATCTCGAAGAAGCGGTCAAAACTGCCGAGGGCTATATGGAAAAGAACCAGGGAAGGATGTCTGAATCTGATACTGGTATTATAACCGAGGGAATTTCGATTGCAAGAAAGGCGCTCGCCTGCACGAGTTTACAAATGCTTAGAGGTCTTGCAGAGTTGGGAGTATTCGTCCAGCGCTTTCCGGAAGAAGCTAAGGAACACTGGGCTATTGCCCGGTTAGATGATTCTAAAGACACTGTTATGATGGGAATAACCCAAGCTAGGGAAGCCCAGAAAAGTGTTACTTCTAACTTAGGGGATATTGATCCCGCAGCTTCGCTGCCAGGAGATGGGCTCCGGAATCGACTAGAAAGAGAACGGCGGTTACAAGGGTCGAAGAAGAATGCTCAAGAAATAGCAACGCATAAAACTGCACCTGATAAATCGTCACGCAATAAATCTCCAAAGAAATCATATCTACAAGGACTCTTTAAAATTTTACCCTCCGGTTCACCGCTAAAGCAAACACAACTCGTTGCAACTACATCAGCTAAATTAACATACCTCCTTGACAAAGTACAGGAATATTATCAGACAGAAAAGATCATCATCTTTTATGATAACGAAAACTTAGCCTACTTTATCTGCGAGGGCCTTGACTTGCTAGGAATCGACTTTCGCATTTACGCCAACTCATTAAGCCCTGAGCTGCGTTCGAAATACCTAGCTCGATTCCGCCAATTTGATAACCTTCGCATTTTTCTTATGGATGTTCACCAAGCATCCCACGGCCTTCATCTCGCAAACGCATCACGCGTCTTCATCGTAAACCCAATATGGGACCCTAACGTTGAAAGTCAAGCCATTAAACGAGCCCATCGAATCGGCCAAACCCGAGAGGTACATGTCGAGACACTCATCTTAGAGGACACTCTCGAGCATAGGATGCTGAATCGGAGGAAAAACATGTCTAACGAAGAGATCCAACACGCGGAAAAGGATCCGTTGGATGATAGTACCATGAGCTCGATTATTCAGAATGAGAAATTCATCCCAATGTCTGAAAATGAGACATTTCATGAAATGGCTCTGTTGAAACATCCGGCCGGCTTTTTTGATAGACATAAGCTCCCTATTCCAGACCCCGTGACTAGGGGGATGGGCTTCAATCCCCGTCACCTGCTTGTTCGTCGTCAGAGATGATAAACAGGAAACGGAAGCGCGTGACTATTGCGGATTTGGATTCGGAAACAGATCCAGAAGGTGAAAATCCAAGGTCAACAACTAAGCGGATGCCATTGTGGAACAACGAGTCGGTTGGAGACACTACGCCCATTAGGACGCTATTTGGGGGTGTTAGTGGACATGGAGGGCAGATAAAGAATGAGTTGTCCCAGTTTCCTTTGCTGCATTAATATATTGGTATCGCTGAGACAAGTGAGATATTCTATCAATCTATCGTCTTTCCTAAAAGCTAGGAGTCGGTCTGTCGGGAGGAAAGGAGGGAAGAAATGGAGTTTTGGATATTTGGCTATTCATTTCTTTCTTTCTAACTAACTAGGATACAGCTGACCTATGTAGATCCATAGAGAAAATCCACTCTAGTAGCGATGTCTCTTCAGTTTAGGCCAATTTATGATTGTTAGCGTGGGGCTTAGGGCGAAATCGTTGCGTCGACTATTGTATCGACAGTAGAGAGTTGCAAGAGGTGATTGAAATCGCCGCGCAGTCTCGCGAATCATATGAATTGCCTTATTTTGGTAGACTTGAATGGCGAGCTGGATCCTACCCCATTTGCTCAATAGAATTTCTTGAGTTTTGACTGCGAATTGGGGGCATAGTAGAAGTCGAAATGATGGGAGTGTGATCGCGTTTCCTGTCTCCCTTGCTAGTGTGTCTCACTAGTGGGATTAGGTTACTTATTCTCCCGGACTCGGCCGCGAAAAGCTACATCAATCTCGTTTTTTGTTTGGTCTTAGATCTGTATGTACAAGGTACCTAATCTCTTGCTACCAAAGCATACCGCAAAAGTGAGATTAGATACCTTACCGTGGACACTCCTTGATATATACAGGTTGCAGTACATCTGAACATAGTATAGCCGGTGCGTCGCTTAACGATTTCTTCCTCTTTCTTGTCTGTAAAGTATACTCGCTGACTCTGTCACCCAGCAGCCGCTAGCTCACTCGGACGGGCCACCCCGACACTCTGCCGGCTTGGAAGCTTTTGCCCGCTACAAAACGACCGCCTCGCCTCCCCTTCGTCCCCATCCATTGACTGGCCCGTTCAATGGAGGCTCTCCCGCGCGCTGGTCAACCCCACATCGGTGACGGATTTCTCTAGTGAGAGAGGTAAGAAGGGCGTCTACAATTAAGGATCGATCAGTGAGTGGGAGATGCTCTGCAATTAGAAGGAAATTGGAAAATTCTTCGAGGGCGCAAAGGATTCAGTCACAATCCAGATTCCAGAAACTAACAGAGATTATTCGAAGGCGGTTCAGTCTTAAAGAACCCTTCTTAGTGAGCGAACTGTACACAGTAGATATTTAATTTATTATTTATTTTAATTAATAAATACCAATAGTAATATTATATATATAACCGTGCGCGAGCCCTACATAGCGAAAATTTCGACTCCCCCGGTAAATAACAAGCCACTAAAAATCTCCGCTGTGTGATTAGTGCCAGTGGGTTGGCTATAAACATGCCGAGACGCGACTCTTTCTACAGAGGGCCGGACTTATTAAAGCCAGACTTCGTTAAACCACCCCCATAATACATTCGCAAGACTTCGCCTCCAATGTTTCACACATTTAATGTGGCCGCGCCGGCGCAACATGGTCCTGATCAACGCACTTCGAGTTCGTCGCCGTCCAGAAGACGACACAAAGTACTGCGAGCATGCGATCGATGCCGTGTCCTTCGCACCAAGTGCGGGGAGAAGCCGTGTTCGCGTTGTGTGCTTGATAATGTCAGATGTACGTGGATTGGAGGTCCACGGGCCAAACAAAAGTCTAAGGTCCTCGTCTCAACTGGGTGAGAACATCTGGCAGTTGGAGTGGGATGATTAGCGTCTCACGGAAACCAGAGACTTAGACAACATTCGCATCGTAGGAGTCGATTCCGGAGCAGCTGAGCGCACTACTGTACTGTACTTCACAGTACTAACCGGACCCCTACTAGTCTGTCAACCGTATTGGCCAACACAGTACAATACACTAATAGGGATCCACGACCCAAAACGGACTCGCTCCGGCCCGCCCGTTTGGATCGCGACTCGCTACTGTACTGTGGTAATCTCCGAACTCGGTCAAGAGAATGCCTAGTGTACTACGCTAGTCGGTTCTAGCGGCACGGTAAGTGAGTCATTGACATTTTTTTAGAGCACTGTAATTACAGGGAGGACGCGCGGACTATGGTGCTATTAGTATTCTGCTTATAAACGGCGAGCTTGACTTCTGTTTTAATGCCGCCTAGTCACTGTAGACGTGAATCACAGTCACCAGAATGCCCGACTCCACGACGCCGTCACCCATTGGCACCCAGCAAGATGAAGAGAAGGCCTTACAGCTCCCCGTTTCTGAGAGCCCTGCTCTGGACTCAGCTCTTCCACCAGAGGGCGGCCTTCGAGGTTGGCTGTGTTGCGCTGGGGGTTCCCTTGGTCTGTTTGCTACCTTGGGTTTCTTGAACGCGTTGAGTCTTTCCTTCCGCGAAAAAGCTTTATGACCAGTCCTTTTTCTGACCTAGACATGATTGGTATCTTCCAAACTACCTATGAACAGACTCTCTTGAAGGACTACAGCTCTTCCGACATCTCATGGATCTTTACAATCCAGCTCGCTCTCATATGGGCTCCAGGATCCCTATTCGGCCGCATTGTAGATACCTACGGACCGCGCCCGGTCATGCTCCCATGTACCTTTCTTTGCCTCTTCTCACTTTGCATGACGAGTCTTAGCACCGAATACTATCAGATCATCTTGGCGCAGGGAATTGGTTATGGACTCGGAGCTGGAGGAATTTTCACCACCTGCTTGGTCTGCGTGAGCCAGTGGTTCGTCAAGCAGCGAGGCCTTGCTCTGGGAATCTGTGTTGCGGGTAGTAGTATTGGTGAGGAGCAGACGATCCTATCAGTGTCTATCATGTGCTGACTTGATGTGTAACCAGGGGGCGTGGTATTCCCTTTTTTTCTGGAACTGGTCATGAAAGACGTGGGATTCAATGGCATGGTACGCTACACAGCGCTGTTCCTAGGCATCGTTTTAGTTGCCGCCTTCTTTCTTCTCAGTGCGCGCCTGCCTTCCAAGAAATGGGACTCAAAAATGGCATGGATTGACTTCAAGCTGTTCAAAGACCGAGGCTTTGCTTTCTACGCCCTCGGCTCATATTTTGTGATGTGGGGATTATGGGCACCTTTCGATTATCTTCCTAGCATGGCCCAATTGTCGGGAATGTCAGATTCACTGGCCCTCTATCTGATCGCTATCGTGAAGTAAGTTTTGTAGATCTCGTTGTCCCAGCAGAGCTGACCTGAGGGCAGTGCAGCTTCACTTTTCGGAAGAATTATCCCCGGGCATATCGGAGACAAGGTGGGATACTTTAATGTCATAGTCGGGTCCGCCTTCCTAAGCTGCATTTCGATCCTCTGTTTATGGCTGCCTTTCGATTACCGTTCGTCAAATGCCGGCCTCATCGTTTTTGCTGTGGCTTACGGCTTTTTCAGCGGCGCCTTCGTTAGCATCATGATGCCGTGTTGCGGAAAGTCCGGCACCATAGAGACCCTGGGGAGACAGATAGGTACTTACCAGGGTGTTATAGCTATCAGCACTCTTACTGGCCTACCGATCATGGGAGCTATCTTGGGAAGGCAGCATAATTCAACCTTTATGGGCTTGCAGATATTTGCCATTGTGACCATGTTTCTCGGTTCCTTGTTCCTCTTGGTTTCTCGTAATATTCTGGCTGCAACTCACGGAACATGGAGATACTGAAACTCTGACGATCCGCTACGTCGAATTTATGCACGAAGCTGGCCTGCTCGGGCAATTCCGGCATGTTGAGATGGGAGATGCCCCCCGACCCGGACCAGGAGCGCATAGACCTAGCAGCCATGGAGTAGGCGTGGAAGATGATGGTTAAAAGGAACCGCCTAATCCCGGAAAGAGGAGCCGGGCAATACTTACCTACAGCAAAAAAAAAGGCTTCGCGGCCAGGCATCACAACCAATTAAGAACGGAGCATGAAATGATCAAGGGGAAGGAGCAGGTTAATAGAATATTGATTGGTTGGTTGATTGAATACTGAAACTGTACAACAGTCAGACTTTACAATATATATATAATTTAGGAAAAGTGCTTTTGTGGTCTATTGTTTGTACATAGCAGAATACATAGTAAGAATCGGTTCAAAAGTGCATCTGATATACCTAAAATTACAATCCTGAGTCAGCAATAATAAGTTATGCTAGTTATGCCCCACCCTCCACTCAACCATCCCACTTCAACTTCTTTTGATGTATGATAGAAACACGCTAGACAATAATGACAGAGGGAAGCAACAAGGCAATCATAATCGGTATTTCCGGGCCGTCCTCCAGCGGCAAAACCACCCTTGCCAGATTACTCCAGGCGGTCTTCCACGACGCGAGTACTTCTTCTTCTTCCCAGGACCAGACGCAAAACCAGGGAGAAGGAAAACGAAGGAAGATAAACACGTTTATTATACACGAGGATGATTTCTACTATCCCGATAATCGGTACCTCTCACTTCCCCTGCTCTGTTTGTCTCACTTAACTGCAAAAATACACCCCTAATCTATATGACTGGTCAGGCTAATAACAAACTAGAATCCCAATAACAACCCTTCCAAACGGAGAAAGGATTCAAGATTGGGACTGTATAGATGCAATAAATGTGTCTTCTCTCTCCCGTACATTAGCTTATGTGAAAGCGAATGGGAGGCTTCCGAATAATCTGAGGAGTATTCAGGATTTGAATGAGGATACTGATTCTGGTGTTCAAGCTGAGACGGTTTCTTCTTTGAGGGATGGTGCTCAGAAACGGTTATCTTCTTCCACCATTGAAAACAAGATAAAGGATGGAGAGATGACGATCGTCTTCCTAGAAGGCTTCCTCCTCTTCTCTCCTGCTTCCCAAGGATCAAACTGCGTCGCAGGAGAGAGATTAAAACCAGTCCATGATATAATCGATATGCACCTCTTCCTCCTCGCACCATACACCCTCGTTAAGTCCCGTCGTGAGTCAAGATCAGGCTATGTAACCTCTGGTCCAGCACCTGCTCCTCCGCTTCCACAAAGACGGTTATCTTCTGTTTCTAAAGAAGAAGAGAATCCCCAGCCCGAACAACAGAACTTCTGGACCGATCCACCCGGCTACGTAGATGATATTGTATGGCCTCGATATGTCAGGGATCATTCGTGGTTATTAATGGGTGGAAAGGGGGAAGATTTATCGTCTGTTACTGATGAAAGAGAGTTGATGAAGCTTGTTGGAGAGGGAGTGAATGTAAAGACTAACGTTGGGGTTCGCGTTGCCCCTGGGAGTGGGGAGGCATCTATGACTGACCTTCTGAGGTGGGCTGTTGGTGAATTGGAGGCGTTCCTGTGATTTCTCCATTGTCCATTATGGGATTTGGGGATTGAGGTAGGTTGTGTTTGACTAGTATTGGTGTACCTAGGTATACTACAGGTACGATTAGGTAGGTATACCCTGTAATATTAGTGATGACGGAGAAACTGGTCTATAGAATAGCAATTTCCTACACAGAGCATGGTGAGCAATTAGGGTGGCCTATGTAGCCCAAAACATATCACTGGTCTCCTCATCCGAGAGACTGATAATTTATGCATTACTCAAGCCAGGAACATGCAGGCAGATACCAATTCAGAAAGCCGAGTCCTTTTCCTATTGCTTTAAGGGGATTTAGCTCGTTCAGAGTGGTTGGCCTGAAACTCATCCTGTCACCTAATCAACTAGAATCTTGATCTGCAGAGTTCTACGTCGACCCAGCGACAGTAGTCGGCACCTACTGGGCTATTTGGAAACTGAACGTAAGATCCGGAACTCGCGGAATAGCATTTAGATTTTATTTGCTGTTTCTGTGACTTGTACTTCGTGTTCTGGACGATAAGTGGCTATTTCAGGGTTTGCTGGTTGACATCTCAATCTGTTAAAAAAAAAAGGAAGGGGAATTCTTTGGCAACATAAATACATCGATAACGTCCTCGATAACTTTTGTTGCGCCTTGTTCTCTTGACTTGGCAATCATTTTTGCATCTTAATAATCTATCTCACCTGAATCAATCAATCTAAACCCAATAGGCCTGCCAAAATGTCTCGCGAGATCAAGATTCTCATCCTCATCTTCCCAGGCTTCGACCTGCTGGACCTTAGCGGTCCCGTCGAAGTCTTAGGCAAAGGCGGCACGGACAGCATCAAATTCAACTTCACCATCGCTTCTGAAACCGACGAGACGAAGAGCGTCGAAGGGGTCACTATTAAACGAGATAAATCTTTTGAAGAAGTCGCACAATGTATCGGGCAGTTCCACGTCCTCATCCAACCTGGTGCAGGTCTTGACCAGATTAAGGCATACCGTGCGGACTCTCCCGTTTTTGAGAAGCATTTGGGAATTATTCAGCGTTTTACCTCGCTCAGTCCCAGCGGTGGCGAGAGCAGGACTCTTTTATCTATATGTACCGGTGCACTAATTATTGGGTCCTCTGGTGCTTTCTCTGGACTGGAGGTGACGACTCATTACGAAGGTCTCGAGCTTTTGCACGACTGGTGCGAGCTCTATCGGAAGAAGTACGGTGGAAATCCCGTTAAAATAGTGCCCGATTTGCGTAGCGGAAGTAAAGGTCCCGAGTTCAGTCACATTCATGAGGCCTATCGAAATGCACAGAAAGCTCAGGTGAGATGGGTCGATGCTGGGAACAATGATCGCGGTGTTAGGGTTATTAGTTCCGGAGGCATTAGCTGTGGACTTGATGCTTCGTTATTTTTGTTGAGCGAATTGGTTAACCTCGAGAAGGCAAGATTTAGTGCCAGAATTATGGAGTATGCTTGGAGGTGGGCTTGACTGCAAGTTCTAGGATTCCAAGCGTTGATGGTTTGGTTGGAATGAGGGCTTCAATTATTTCGGCGTCAGCAGTTTCTGGGGAAATATGAAGTTGGGCATTTCCCAGTGGATCTATTGTCATATAGCTGTAACCTGCTATAGTTTAGGTATTACTTACTATGAAGGTTATCATTCAGCGTTTCCACTTTAAGATTGTTCTTTCCTCGTCCGACGTCTCTGAAATATCTCTAAAATAAACTGCTTAGCATCTACCCCAGTATAGGTAGGACGGAGACTATTAGTTATGATGAAATTATCTACTGTGCTTGTTTTCTAACTGTATCAATTATGTTTCTTAGATTTGAGCAGGTATCAATTTATTCGATACGTTATAATGCAGAACAGCGGCTATAGATCAGCAATATTCTAACAGTTATTAGGCAAACGCACTCTCGAAGAACTTGATTATATCTTTGGGTTCCTACTCGTCGCTTAGCGGCGTATCAAACTAGGATTGGGTTACCGTGGTTTTTTAGGAAGCATATTCTGCTGCAATGGAATGCGCAGCTCAAACCGTTATATAGTCTGGAGGGATTTTGAACTGGAATTGGAAGCAGAACATGTGTTGATGTAGTCAGGCTGATGGAAGCTGTTTCAAATATCATAACTCGCCGGCTTAATACCCCTTCAAGATTATACTTACGGATGTTTAGAAGTCAAATAATAAAGAGTTTTTTCAATCTCTTTTGACTCCGGAACATTGATCACCGTCATAACAAGAAATTTGCTCGTCTTTGTTGTGCCCTAACTTGAAGCTTCTGGAATTTAATTCCGGTGTTGTTTCACCTATAGGTGGCATTCGCTATGTGTGAGAATAACTTTCGGGGCCACTATTGAACGTGAAATGGGAGACTCCGAGGTGACCCGATAAATTGGCCTTTCTATTGTGCAAGATGTGTAGTACATAACATGCAATGTCCGACCAAGTTCGGCGGCCCCTACCGATGGACCAGTCAGAATGGCCCAGACTTCCGATATTTTGGGGTAGTGTGTTGCCACGAGGACTTTGGGGGCAAAGATCACCCAGAATGTCAACGAAGTTAAGCTATGATGAATACATCCGGCCCGAAAGTCGTATCTTGATCTACCAAGTTGTAGCACTGTTAGAAACCTTCAAAGGCTCTGTGCTTGCGGAATTTAGTCTGAGCTGAGAAATAATCCTCCACTTTGGTCATAGGGCTGTCGAATAGAATATGAAAATGCCAATACAGTATCAAAACTGTTGCCTGAATCCACGGGAGTTAACTTCGAAGGTTGTTTATCATAGTGGAGTTTCAATGTCCCGGCCACTCATATGGCCCTACTGTTTCGTTAAGATCAACTTCCAAGACATGCCAAGAGCCGACGGCCACTTAAAATGATTTGAATTGATCGAATTATTACGTACTCACACAGCGGTCGGTCGGTCTGTCTGTCTGTAAGACAAGGACAAGTTGATAAAACTATTCCTGATCGTGATATCCTCACTCTGGAACCAAACATACAACTAAGCACTAAGCACTACCTATCGCTGACCTGAGTAAAACACCATGAACTGCCCGTCGAGAACAGATGACGGCGCCCTTTTGGTACATCCCGGATGGAACCAGAACCCCCCTTCGCTGGCTCCTGATCTGACCACTCGCCAAGACCTAGATGGTATCTCCAATGCCCGCGAGCTGAAGGGTGATGCCGGGCTGGTTGGGAACTCATGGTCGTGCCTAGACGAGGCCAATTGTGCTTCTCAACCAGATGGAGACCCCGAGAAGCCCATTGGACCAGCGAAGGGGGCGTCTCTGACAAAGTCAGGTAAACAAGAGTTCGAATGTTTGATTTGTTGGTGGTGCAGTTCAACTGACAAGCATAGGACCCCCCATTACATTAAATACTGGCCTTGATGCTAGTAGGCGCTGTTATTTGCAAAATATTTTGCCCGATTCGTGGTTTTCGAAGGTAAAAAATGCCGGACTATGGCTGCTCTCTGTGTTCTTTGTTGCGAGCTTGATGTCGGGGGAGAGCCCATGGAAACGCTTCATGTCTACATCCCCCATTCAGGTGCCGCCTGAAACTATTCCCGAATTCGCCCAACCACAACCTCCTCCTAGGACACACAAGCGGGGAGCATGCGCTAGCGGAGGCGTTAAAGGTGCTGAATACGACACTCCGTTGCATGTTGCCGCACTCTTTATCATTTTGGGTACTTCAACCTTGGCTTGTGCGTTTCCGGTTCTGGCGACAAATGTGCCTCGGCTGCGCATCCCCCCCTCTTTCCTGTTTTTTATCAGTCATTTCGGAACTGGCGTCCTCATTGCTACTGCCTTCGTTCATTTGCTCCCTACGGCCTTTACTTCCCTTGGTGACCCATGCTTACCTGAATTCTGGACGTCGGATTACCCTGCAATGCCTGGTGCTATTGCGCTGGCCGGTATCTTTTTGATTACCGTTGTTGAAATGGTCTTTAGTCCCGGTAGACATTCTTGCCGAGGTGGCCTTGGTCCTGAGATCCATGAGTCGTCCCAAGGAAACACTAGGGAAAGTATCCATATGCAGCCTGACTCAGATTCGGTGCCCCAAGACCAGAATTCTCCCAGCGGGTTCCAGGACCGACCGCACCTACGTGATCTTGGTCCTTTGATTGGTCGATCATCCAGCATGAGTCGCACAATTAATCGTATGGGAGAGCAGCCCGAAAACATCATCGAGGTAGCTCCGGCTTCGGGCGAGAACACTACTTCAGACGAGGACCGGGTGAATGAGGAGAGAAAAGTTGAAGCGGTCGAGGTGGACTCAGAAAGGAACGATGACACTGTCAGCCTGAGCCCGGAGCAGAAGCGCAAAAAGGCTGTGATGCAGGTATTTCTCCTGGAAATGGGAATCCTTTTCCACAGTGTTTTCATTGGCATGTCACTTAGTGTCACTGTTGGGAATGAATTCGTGATCCTCTTGATCGCTATTGTTTTCCATCGTCAGTCTTTCTCCCTACTTTCTACTTCTCGTTCCCACTAACCTGCTCCGTATAGAAACATTCGAAGGCCTCGCACTAGGAGCACGAATCGCGTCATTAGACTGGCCCAAAAGAGCAATCCAACCCTGGTTGATGTCTCTGGCGTACGGATGCACGACACCTATAGGTCAAGCCATCGGCCTCGCAACACATGCACTCTACAGCCCTGAATCAGAGACCGGATTGCTCTTGGTAGGAACAATGAATGCTATCTCGGCTGGTTTGCTTATTTTCGCTTCGCTGGTAGAGTTGATGTCAGAAGACTTCTTAAGTGATGAGAGTTGGCGTGTGCTCAGGGGAAAGAAGAGGGTTTTCGCTTGTATTTTGGTTTTCCTGGGTGCCTTTTTTATGAGTCTTGTGGGAGCATGGGCGTAGAGACTCATCGACCCTCCAGTGGAAGCATTGCGCCAGGCCTGAAGGGATTGAAGCTGACCAGTGGAGCTTATATTTTAAATTGTGGATGCGTTATATGGGACTGAGATGCAGAAATGCATTAAGGGAGGAAGCTTTGAGGTTAACCGTTGCAGGTAAAACTTGGAACTAGCATACTACCTAGGTATCCTGGACAGTAGAATTGGCAATAAATGTTGCAGGCCTCTTGTCTTTGACACTCTAGGCAGTAGCCGCAAGTCGAAGAGGGTATATGGTGATGCAAACAAAATTATTTGGAACTGAACGAACTGTCCTCCAAACAGACTAACGATGAATAACCCTACCCTTTAATATCTATGTGACTGTAATTACTCATCTAGATTCTAGTTCCTAAATAGTCAGAGCACCACGGTTGTTATGTAAATGGAGCAGTTTGGGATTAATTTCCAATACTTCATTTAATACCGTCGCGCTTGTTAGCATTCAATTGTCTATGCTGATCATATACGTTAGCTTTATGTATATTCTACTGTACATTGTGTATTCTCTATAGATCCTTTTGTCTATGCCCTTTTTTCTATACCTTTGTTTTCGTTGACCATAAAGCACAGCCTGTCTAGGCGTTGTTCGCACACGAGAAACTCGCACTACTCGGATTATCATGCAACGATTTCCCTGACACGTACAAGCCAAGGCCACACTGGATAGCATGGTTAGCTAACACGGAGAATGGTTATGAAATGAGACTTACAATGCATCCCGCAATGCCGATTATGAGAAGGTTGATGACCGTGAGAAACATCTTCTGGATCGAAGACGTATAGCGGCCCTTGTTCATGAACAACCAGAAAACGGAGTTAATTCCATCTGGCTCGATGTCAGCCATTCGTTGGTTGATTAAATGGGTTTGGGGAGTACATACAAGTAGACCAACTAGCGAAAAGAGAAGCCTGGAAGAGCTCGTCAGTTAAGGCACTAGATGAGCGCCATGCCAAACATACCACTAAGCTTAGTAGGTCATTGAAGACAGGAATGGCCTCGGCAATTATCCATGCAATTATCCAAACCATTGCAAGAATACCAGCCCACGAACTAAATGTGCGCCAGTCCCTTCGGTGCATGCGGTCTGTGTTCCTGAATAGGCGAACGAACACATACTTGGCGGCGACATGGCCATTAACAACACCTCCAATGATAATCTAGTGGGTGTCAGCGACAAGTCCAAGCTATTCAGTCAGCTAGGTAAACATACAGTTGGCAGTGCAATTCCGTATGCGACTTTCGCGACCACCGGACCCGCGGATCCCAGCGCCGGTGATGTGACATCCTGGCCCGCGTAGCAGTAAATTACAATTGCCGTGACTAGATAGAGCGAAGTGTCTGTTCCCTGCAGGAGAACTAGCGACTTGGGGTAATCTTTAGGATCTTTCAGCTCGGCTATAAAGGCGAAAAAAGCGACATGGCCAGCTGTAATAAAATCGGTTAGGCCGAAATATCAAAACTTGAAACGTAGTGGGTTCCGTTGATTTCTGCTGGGAGAGGGCGGTTAGACTCACAGAAAGAAAAGACGATATTGCAGATAGCAAGGAAAGCATGGTATACGTCGGTTTTCACGACTGCTTCAAGCTTGGATCCAGGATGCTGAACACCAACTGCAATCATCGCAATCATGACAGCGGAAAAAACGCTAATGAAACCTGCACCATCAACATTCAGTAACGACCGCTAAATAATCGACACTTCCTTGCAACATACAGACAACAGACATGGTGGACACATGTTTCAATGTTCGAGGTAAGCCAGCCACAAGCGAAATGACGAGGCCCACCACCCCAAACACAATGGTACAGGTTCCATGGTCGGTGATGGTATTCATAGCCACCATGAACGTCAGGAGATGGCTGGCCATAACAAATATAATCAGCAGTAATTGCCCTCCACCAAGAACCTCGCGTCCAAACTTGCCCGCGATGACTTCTCCTGCGTCAGCTAGGTTATGGACATGAGGATACCGCCATCTGAATTGCCCGATGATATACCCGGTGTAGGTGGCCAGCAGGCCCAAGAAAGCGATAATGATAATGGCTGGAACCAATCCAATAGCAGCAACGACTGCCGGTAAAGAAAGAATCCCAATCGATACACTTTCCGCAATCATGACTGTTCAAATGGTTAATTTACTTCAAGGGCACCTTTTGATACGGGACTGCGTACGAAAGCCACATTGCCTGCCACATGTCGTGTCAATTGACCTGATTCACATCATCATGCCACGGAGCTTAACTTACCACCAGCTCAATACTTTGTATTTGACCTCCGCATGCTCTTCGTCACCGAAGGTATCCTTAGGCTCTATACTGGCCCTCTTCTCGAGCTTCTCCTGCGGTACCTCAACATCTCGGATATCCCGTAAGCTTGGAGTGTCCGAGTCCTCGAAAGTGTCGATATTATTAGGCATGACGAGGACTTCTTTCGACTGTTTAACCGGATACCAAACGCCTTCACCAGCTGCTCTGAAAATCAGTATTGATAATCCCGCCTGATATCACGTGGTACACAGTGAAGTGCTGATCCGCCTAAGAGGTAATAATAAGCATGCCGGAAAAGAGGCGCGTAAAAGTTAATGGGGAAAAAATAAAGGACGACATGATCGCGAATGTCTCCAAGATCTGAAGAATCTTCTTGCAGTGCCGGTCTGTGTGGTCCACATTGTACCTCACTTCCGAGCTCCAGTCGACGATCTTTTCTTTAATCCCCAATCTATTGGCGGGGCGTTTCGCTTCAATGCCAAATGGCATTGCATTCGAGTCATTCTTCTAAGTTTGCCGGCTAGCATGTTCGTGAAAGACCCAAAAATGTTGGAGACTCTTGCAGCGATCACTGCTCTGTGTGATCCACATTGTCAGTCACTACCGAGCGCCAATCAACGATCCTTCCTTCAATCTCTATTCGATCCGTGGGTCTCGCTTTTCCACCACCAAATCGAATGGCATTCGAGTCAGTCCTCAATGTAACCGATGTATTCGGGCTCAGATCTATGGAGAACGACGATATCAGTTTCAGCTCACTATGGCGAATGAGAGCAGCCATTGGTGTCCGTATACCGAATACTGTAGCCTGAAACATTTTAGTCTGTTGATCTGGAGCTTACTTTCGCTTGCACAGTACTCTATTTTTCTCGTAAAATCGATTGTCAGGGGAGGAAAGTCTAAGGTTGATTTTATTCGCGTGAAGTTCGTGGGAAGGTCAAGCTCTCCACATAAGAAATTCCTGTGCGTTATTACATAACAAAATCTGTCCCCTCAATAGCTCATAAAGAGCAGCGCGGAGTCTGGACAGGGACTACATATGTTGTAGCCGCCTACAGTAAGGAAAGAAAATTTAATGGAACCCTGGATATTGCGCTCTAATAGACATATAGAACATCATAGGTGCAGCAAGACCTCCTAGCCTTCTAATAAGAACTAAAATAATCGTATAGCTGATATTCACGATTCTTAAGTGACAGACTAGATAAACTTACAAATCTGGATACTTGAATCCATCAAAACCCGGCTGCAATGAAGGTACAAAACCGCCTATCTTATCCACATAAGTCCAATCAACTGGCCAGAACAATTGCTTGAGCAAGACATCGCCAAATAAACAAACAGGATTGGCAGAAACAATTGCACAGCCAAAAGTAATGTATACAGTGCCAGTCCATCTACGAATAATCGTAAAGCTGCTTTTGGGGTGGTACATCTGCACGGAGGATATACTTTTTGAAATACCACGGCAGCATCATCCGATAATGGTTGAAATGCTTTCTGGTAGGAAGGGCGAAGACCTGGTCCAGCTCTTCCAGTGACATAGCCTTCGTTTCCGGCAGACAGAAGTAACAGAAGATCCAGCCAAACAGGTTCCATGCCGCGTACCACCCAAATGCTCCCTGTGGTTTGAAGGCAGTTTGCAATGCGGGCCATGTCAGGGACACGATAAAGTTGAATCCCCAAGTCGTGGCTGTTGCGAATGACATGCCGACGTCTCGGACATACAGCGGCTGTTGAGAACTAGTTCAGTAGGTGTAAGAAGGACAGTTAAGGAGGGTATGACATACAAAAGCTTCAGCGGAATAAGTAAATGGCACAGGTCCCTCGCCTGGTGAGTACACTATCATATACAGGTATATCCCTGTCGCGACACACGCAGTGCGAGGTGTCAGGTCTGGAATCCAAAAGGAGAATCCTGTGAAGAGTAGGAAAAGGCTCATCAAGGGAAACGTTGTCAGGAGTAAGTTCCTCCGACCGAATGTATCAATTGTGTAAACCGCTGGAAGGGCAAAAATCCAGTTGGTGATTCCGCATCCCAGCGACGTGACAAGAGCCATGCGTCGGTCGAATCCAGCCTCTCGGAACATTGATGAGGAGTAATACATGATAGCGTTAACACCACAGAACTGGCAGATGATAAGTTAGGCTCACATATGGGTGCGGTGTTAACAACATACCTGTTGCATAAACATGACGAAGAAGGATGACTGAGCAGCACGCCTGTTTCGAGGAATAGTGAACATCTCAGACCACAGATTCTTTCCCTCACGGAGTTTCGCTTCGACCTTCAACGCGGAATGAATATAATAAAGATCCCTGGCAGCTTGGAGCGATGAGGGACGGAATTTGCACAGAGCATGGTAGGCACTCTGGTAACGATTTCGAATCATATACCATCTTGGTGATTCAGGACAGAAATAGACCTGTATACAAACGAAAAAAGGCCTCGAACACAGGTCAATTGACTGCAGCACACAGAAATAGAAGGTGAGCTTACGGGATTGCAGTGGAACCAAGCATTAGGCGCCAGTTGAAGCCTGGGATGGTGGAATGCCTGACGTCCATAAATGCCACCGAGGCGATATATCCAAGCATGATTCCGAAAGCTGTCCACATTTGCCACATCATAACCAAAGCGCCTCGGATATTTGCCGGGGAGCACTCAGCCCCATAGACAGGCGTTGTAGTAGATTTAGCCCCAACAGCGAAGCCAAGAAGGAAGCGCCCTAGAAACAAATTCCACCATGTGTGTGCTGCCGCCATCCAAAAAGAAGCCGCAAAGGAGATAAAACAACAGATGAATATGCATCCGCGCCGTCCGAAGTATTTGTTCAAAGGGGCAGTGGTCCAGCAACCAATGACGCAAGAGCAGAGGTAGGGAGCTCCGTTGATGAGGCCCTTCATCCATTCATTGGTGATATTGAATTCATCGAAATAGAACCTGCACTTTGATTAGGACACGCCATTACCATGAAGAGAAACATACTCTTGGGCGCCGTTAACAGCAGTCTGGTCCATTCCTTGAACGATGGCAGAGCCGGCGCAAAGAACTAACATATTTTAGCATTCTCTGTTGACGGGGTTTCTGTATGATGGAGGAGAGTTATTAACTTGTCATAAAATACATCATAAACGGCTGTCTCCATTTATGAGTTTTCTCCCGTCGAAGCAAATCCTTCTCGTTGTCTGAAAGCTCGCTCAGTGACTCGAACCGCCTCGGGTCCTGAGCCACTAATGCGCCTCTCTTGAGATCATCAACAACGTGCTGGAGATTCTTTTCTCGAGCAAAAGCTTCGACGTCCGCGAGAAGCTCTTCCTTGGTCAGCCCCGCGAGAGGGTTCTTCTGCTTCTCTGTCTCCGTAGCTTTGCCGGCACCGGCCTCTTTTGACCAGCTTCTTGCGACTTCGACATCCGTGAATTCTTGTTCTTCGACAGAGCTGGAATTTTCACGGTGATCTGCCGATATGATTTCCCGCTTGGTAGGGTCCTCACGCATGATGCAGGTCTGCCCAGCGAGTGGGACTTCTCAAAGCCAATAATATCAAGGGTGAATAATTCTATAATGAAACAGATCTGGGGATGGAGAGAACCGTGGGGACAAAAATGGGTCGCTGGAAACACAGGACGGGCCTTGCTTTTAAGGTGGGAGACAAGGGAGGAAACAGGTTGGCCCAGGCATGCCCAGGAGCAGCATTGATACACCATGAGCCTATCCCCCGCATTCAGCCTCTCCAGATTTCTTAGGCCAAGATGTTGATATTCTCCGGGAACGTATCAGATTCGCAGTTCAGTCGACAATTGATATGCTATGATGGCGAGTGTTCGTTCTTGGAATTCCAAGAATCCACGCCATTTGCGGATTTTGCTGCCCCATACTTGGCGTGGTAATGACCTTCCTTGATGATCATTGTATCTTTGTCGGCCTGATGCACGGAAGCGGATACTGCGCAATGGCAATGCCTAGTTGCCAAGGGCTTGTCTTCACCTAGCAAAGGTCGGCGGTCTTGGATCCTTGGGGTCTCGACAGTGAGGGTAAATAATCGCTTCAGCCTAGATATTTGGAATATCATGCCACTGTGTGCAGGGAAGCTGCAGATGCTGCTTGACTGTGCCGGCAATAGTAGATTGGGTGAGCGCACAAGAGTCGACCGCGAGTTCATGTTAGAGGTCTGGCTGCACCAGTTAAATAACAGATGCAAGATCGGGCGACTGCCAGGTCACCCAAGCCCCCAGTTCTCGGCATGGTTTCGGACTGAAGGATCATCGCGGTCGAATACTAGGCGCCGAGTCCGGCTAATACGCTCGTAGCCAGTAAATTTCGTTTCCGCCACAAAGTATCCAAAAGGTTTCGATGATGCGGAAACACAACGAAGCAAGGTCAAGAGAGAAGAGAAGCTCCTGTGGCTTGAGACTATGAAGTCTCTACAGGTAGTAGTATTTCTTAGTTGGATAAAGCGAAGCTCAACCTGACGATTGTTGTCATATCACTCTTTTATTAGTTGTCGAAAGATTAATCCTGCATGCGTTTGTTCCGAAGCCACCAATCGAGCTAAAACCCTCCACTTACTTAATCTTTGTGAAAAACTCTTAATGAATATTGGCCTGTTAAGGATGCTCAATCCTTGTCTCGCAGCCACAGAAAGCAAACGCAGGCAAGGCCAATCGGAAGCTGCATGTCCAGACAGCCACATGCCAGGCGACTGAATATTATGACAGGGGTCAAATCCTTCGGGTTTCAATTTGCCGTTTGGACTTGATATGCCTGGGAAAATCCTGAACACAAAGTCGCTCATCCGCCCCTGACTAATATTCGGGGTAAAATTGTGCCAAATCGTCTTTTCCTTGCAGATAGGCAAGGTAGACCATAATGTTAACCTTGGCCAGTACAATATAAGTACCAATCTAAAGGTCTTACTCAACTGCTCACCGGCCGAAAAGGCGAAACGCCTAGTCACTCTAGTTAAAACCTGGCGAGTCCCTAATCCATAGTATAGCCATGGAAACCAATTTGTTAACGGAATATGCCTTGAATTCAACTAGGGAATTATTACTATTATGAGGCCCATTAGACAGATCAATCAGGGAGACATGTCAGGAAACTCCCCAGCTTCTCCAGCACCACACCCTGCATAGTCGCATTGGCATCCTCCTTGCTACTGGCCATTCCGACCGATACACTGGCATAGCATCCTGAGGTATCTACAACCTTCCTTTCGGACGGCAGATGCTTACTCCCACAAGTTTCGACATCATCGTCGGTGATAAGAGGAACAGCCGGAAACATACGAGAAAGCACAAAGTGAAAATCGTCAGGGTTTGCGCAGCTCGAGGCGCTCACATCCGGGTAGTTCACGTTTAGCCACACATCCGGCGGGAGATAAGGGGTACCGGACGCGATGAGTTGGCCTGTGAGGCGGGTCGACAACTCGGCGTATACACGGCTGTGGAGAGGTTCGTGGTCATTCCAGGCGGTATGTTTGCCCGACTTCCCGGAGAAGGCTATCGCTGGGATGCTGGCTTCTTTAACGGCATATGTGGCTGCTCCGGCTGTGCCGGAAAAGAAAATCTCCACATCTAAATTGCTTCCGACATTGGGTCCGGTAATTGCTAGGTGTGGTTCCCCATCGAAAAATTTCGGACCGAATTCATTGATCCCGTACTGCATGCTGGTTGCTGGGTGAGAGTGCACATAGTTAAATCGCGGCTGCGAGGCATTGTGGCCGTATGCTGAGCTTCCACTTGGGCAACTATTGAATTCGCAAGGAAGTATCAGCTTGTGAGGTGGTGTATTCAATGAGCCTGAATAGGTTAGCGGTTGTACAGTACATACGGGGAGTAGTGAGAAGTGGGCGACGCACCAGCTCCGCTTTGATTGTCAGCGGGCGCAGAGATCACCACCGAGTGGCCGGCCGAGGTCAAAGAGTTATAAAGAGATCGGATGTTGATTTCAGCCCACCCATCATCGTTAGACGATATAATATTTAAACTGTGGGCGAAAGGAAGAAGCCCCATAAGCAGATTGAGATGCATGTTGGAGTTTAGAATTGACGAAGGTAGGGGATGCGACCTCCTGAAGAATTCAAATTGTATACTGGATAGATCGGCCTCGGTTGGAGGTGAAGGAAGGAGAAGTGACGATCATTAGAAGTTATTCCTTCCATCTGAGCATAACCGAAATTGTTCTTCGTTTTCAATGTTATATTCGCTATCGACTTCCTGACAGAGGGCTCCCACGTGCCTTCCCTGCCCTATCCAAGGGACAGCATTATTGACCGACTGGTTCCTTGTACAATACGGATAATCTATCCTACATCACCAACCTGTCCTTCTGCCCATAATTTCCCTGCTGAATATCGTACGAGCTCTAACTTCTCCTACATCCGTCCGACCGTCATTCCCTCACCTCCATCTTCACTCACACTGGAGAATCCACACTATGGACTGACCCTGAGCACGGCCTGGAAAACCTCACCTCGACTCCTTCCCTGACCTTGTGCTGTGATGTTCGTTGCCTCAAATACTCCAGCCAACTTCTCCAGAATCTCCAACTCAGGCGACTTTATTGACACCACTCCAAGAACCATGTTCTTTCCTACGGGCAGATGCCGCAAAGGTTGAAACATCCTGTTCAGTCGGATTCATATTCAAGATAGTAATTCAGCCTTGAGAATAATAGCTGCGCGAGAACCCGCTAACCAGATGTGCTGACCGGGGCATTTTCCACGGCGTAAATGGACCCCGACATGGAGATCAGCAGGTCACTGAGACAAGCATAGGCTGCGTGCCCATAAATGCAAGTCTAACAATTCGTGTGGATTGACACCGTCTGTCTCACATCCTGATCGAAACTCACTTATTAGGAAGAAGATCAGTACTGGTTTGTCGATCTGGATCGATCGTAGCCCTGCGTCGATAGCGTCTGGAATTCCTTCTTATACGCTTGGGCGAGATCGGTGAAGTATTCTCGGTCGGAGGAGTAGGCAGAGTCGTGGTACGCTGTGTGCCGTGAAAGGTGCATATGCTGCCATGTGATTGAAGGAATGGTTAGTTTGCATACCCTCCATTTCTTCTGAAGCAGAAGACTGCAAAGGTACTCCCATTCTCGAAGGTATGGACTGCCCAAAAGGCGGATTTTGTCAATCGCGATTGAACCCCTTGGACCCCTTTTGCCAGAGTAGTAATCGTCTGGATATTGGAGCGGAATCCTGCTGGCATGGGAATGTTGGGGAGAATCCTTGCAGAGATGTGCCTCTCCTACTCGCCGGAGGTCATGGGACGGACCAAGTGAGCTAGGTGTTTCTTGAGCACTGAAGCTATCGATTTTTGCGTGAGGAGGTCGACTTCTTTCGGGGCCTGCTCAACGTAGCTGGAATTTTGACCAGAAGTGCGGACACCCAGGAGTTCTTGAGATCTAAGGAGGAATCCAATTTGTTCTGCTCGGAATGGGAGTGTCATGTTAGCTTCTGGGCATACTTTGTACCAAAACAAGGAGTTGACCAGGGCGTTTCATGTGTGACAGAGGTGGTGCTGCATGTGGGGTGTGGGGTGATTTGCATAACAAACTAAATAGACTATCCCCAGAGATGCACTAGTTTTGACAGCGCGGAGACTGTGGAGTTGTTACGATTCATCTTTTTGAACAGAACAAACCCATGGACGACGGAACTACTGCATATTTCCGTTCATATTTCAGATATCTCGAGTTCGAGGCGAGTTCCAGTAATATCTTGGGCAGAAATTAGGGCTGCGGGTAATTCTTTTCCCTCATACTGCGTTTTTCTTTGCGTTGCCTCTGCTTTTGCTCCTACTGTCTTTCGGGTTGGTTCTTCCTTTTAACTTGGAGGGCTTCAAGCAATCGTAACTTAGCCGTAATTCCCGTTCCAACTACCGACAGCGACCTTTGCTTTCCAATTGCGCCTCCATGCCGAGCGAATATTGTGGGGATATACGAGACCTAACCCAGTCCCGGCCTCAGCCAAGCGAACTGCCCAGGATGGCGCGGCAATTCAGCTTTTGCCAAGCTAACCTTGCTCTTTCTCGACCTCCCCAAATTATCTATCTTCCTTTCCTCACGGCTTCGACCTTGACTTCACTGCCGATGACTCCTTTGGCTAGACCGTGAATTTCCCCGCGTTCCAATCTTCAGACACTCCGCAATCCCCAGATTCGGGCAAAACTCCACCCTATCCGATATTTTCGTTCTTTCTATCCCTCGGGAGATTTGCCTGCGGTTGATGGATCATGCCTATAAAGCTGCGATCTTCCTTGGTTTTCTATTTAACTGAATTGCAAGTCTTTCGGATCCCATAGCTTGAATCAGCTTCTCGATCTTTTAACTTCACCGCCATCATTTCCGTTCCGCATCGATACTTAGGCAGCCATGACTTCTGATACTACACCTGTCGAACCCGTGCCGGACGAGAAAGCTGTCTTTCATAATAAAGAAGCCTTAGTTGGAGGCGATGCCCATTTCGTCGCTGAAGGAGGACAGGCCGCTACAGATCAATACGGCCGCGCGCTTGTCGAGTTTGACCGTGCTGCTGAGCGACGCCTTCTTTGGAAAATTGATCTCTATATTGTTCCATCCGTGGCTTTGATGTATCTCTTTTGTTTTATCGATCGTGCTAATATCGGTATGTTGGCATTTCTGGACTCACCGACATGCTAATATTCATACCATTGTAGGAAATGCGAAATTGGCTGGGCTTGAGGATGACCTGGGTTTGAAAGGTTACGACTATAACACCGCTTTGTCGGTTTTCTTCATTTCCTATATCGTGTTTGAAATTCCTTGCAATATCGCTTGCAAATGGCTTGGGCCTGGCTGGTTTCTCCCTACTACCACCCTTGGATTCGGTATTTGCTCGCTTGGCACTGCATTCGTCAATGACCTTAAAGCCATGTGTGGTGTGCGATTTCTCCTGGGTAGGTTTTCATCCTTTGAAGGACGTGTCCAGGGACTGACGATATATTGTAGGCGTCTTCGAGGCGGGAATGATGCCAGGTATTGCCTACTACCTGTCCAGATGGTATAGGAGAAGTGAGCTCGCCTTCCGCTTAGCTCTTTATATCCTCATGGCACCGCTTGCCGGTGCGTTCGGCGGGCTTCTCGCCTCGGCCATCTTGACGCTTGACCACTTTGGGAGCTTGCATACCTGGCGACAAATATTTGCCATCGAAGGAATCATTACCATTGGTATCGGCCTTATGACCTTCATTACCTGTACAGACCGACCCGAGACTGCTCGCTGGTTGTCACAGGAGGAGAAAAACCTAGCAGTTGCTCGGGTCAAGTCCGAGCGTATTGCGACGACAGAAGTGTTAGATAAAATCGATCTGGCCAAGACCATGCGAGGAATCTTTAACCCCATCACGATAGTATCCGGATTTACCTTCCTCCTTAACAACATCACTGTCCAGGGATTGGCGTTCTTCGCCCCGACAATTGTCAAAACCATTTATCCACACGATAGTGTAGTGTCCCAACAGCTGCATACGGTCCCGCCGTATGTTGTTGGTGGATTCTTCACAGTGCTGTTCCCATGGCTCAGCTGGCACTTTGATAGACGCTTGATCTTTTACATCATTGCACCCCCACTCATGATCGCGGGTTACATAATGTTTCTGGCCACGGACCTGCCTCATGTTCGATATGGAGCTACATTTCTAATCGCAAGCGGGTCATTCGCCTTTGGCGCTCTCTGTAATGCGAACTCGTCGGCAAAACGTCGTCTCCGATACGGCACGCTCGTCCGCTATCGGAACAACGGTCATGCTTGGCAATATTGGCGGATTGATTGCGACCTGGTCGTTCTTGCCATTCGATGGGCCGGACTATCACATTGGAAATGGGCTTAACCTTGCGACGGCGTCAATGACTTTAATTCTGGGCGCTTGCATGTGGATTTTTATGAGTTGGGATAACCGCCGAAGAGAGAACACTGATATTGATCATGCTCTATCGGGATTGACCCAGAAGCAGATTCAGGACCTTGACTGGCGGAATCCGGCATTCAAATGGAAGCCTTAGGTGGTGATAGATCAACTGATGCGACTTGATTGTGAGATATTTTCTCTGTGGCTGTTGTAGACTTGTATGCAATGTCCGTCTAATGGACAAAGGTTCACACAGTCGAATTCCGATTAAAGGAATCTTCAGGCATGAAAATCCTAAGGATATCCCTCATCCTGGTGTATTATAGATCAGTGTTCGGGAGTATATCCGAGCGACTTGACTGTGAGGTATTTTCACTTGGTTGTTCTAGACTGGTGTCTCATAAACAAAACGGAATTCGCCGCTCCCAGGCTCCGATTAAAGGAACCTCCAGGGAAAAGTATGATATCCTCCACATTCTTTCATGAGATATAGATCTGTATGTACAGTACATCCGATCACGGAAGATACTCGAATTTTGTCCCCAGTGCAACGTCTGTGACATGTCGGGATCTCTCCGAAGATACTTTCCTCTTCAAGGATGATAAACGGAAGGAGATACTAGTTTGAGAACGCCCTAAATGGAGATGGGAATTTAAAAGGAAGTACTAGTTCCTCGCCAAGTTGCATCGTCGAATGTTATTTCTGCTACGAAAGGGCCGGACGCGTGGGGAACTTGCGCTTTGATCGCGCGGACTTGCCGACAATATCGGGCTAGTCGACATACGGTCAAGTTAAAGGTTGCCCCCACGTTGCCAACAGCGAGTCAAGATGATCTTGGCATCAGCGCTCAGGCGCCTTGACCCTGGAGATTTGTCGGGGGATTTTTAGCCTCGGTTCCCCAGATTGGTTTGTATCCCACTTTTGTATCCCCGCAGCAGCAGCAGGGGGTTTGGGGTTTGGGGGCTGCACATGTCGCACCATTTAAGAATGTCGCCGCATGATCACTTCCTGCTGATCTGGTTGCTTTCTTTTTCATCCCGTTCATCAGTCTTTCGAACTGGTTTCTCTCCTTTGTCTCCATTATCAACATGGCAGGCTCAAAGAAACCAGTCAACATTTTCCGTCTGAGGAACCTCAGAGAACCACCCCAAGTCTTCAACTGGCGACTATGGTTCTCCGTTGTATCTTTCGGCCTCATGGGTGCCGCTCGTGGTATCGACGAAGGTTTGATTTCCGGTGCCTTCAACAGCAAGGATTTCCAGCGCTACATTAATTTCGACTCCTACTCCGAGGTTGAACAGACAAATATCAAGGGAAATGTTTCTGCTATGGTCCAACTTGGCTCAATCGGTGGCGCTCTCTTCGCGTTCTTGGTTTGCGACCGCATTGGTCGACTCTGGGCTACCCGTCAACTGTGTCTTTTGTGGATTGTTGGCATTGCGATCTTCATGGGCAATAATGGTAAGCTGGGAGCTGTCTATGCTGGTCGTCTAGTTGCGGGCCTTGGGGTCGGTCAGACTGTTGTTGTTGCGCCAGTTTATTTGGCAGAGATTGTGAGCTGCGGTCCACCTATGTCTAGTATATCTATCCTGTTCTGACTGTCTAGCTAGGCGCCTGCCGCTATCCGTGGATTGTGTACTTGCGTGTTCACAGGGTTTGTCTACCTCGGCATAGTTCTGGCTTATTTTGCAAACTATGGTTGCCAAATTCATATGAGCGACCATACCCACAAGCGCTGGGTAAGTAGAAACAGACGCTGCCATGGCAAGCAAAAAACTGACCCCGACATAGGAAGTCCCGACAAGCTTGCATATCATCTTCGCTGGCCTCATCCTTCTTCTCTCGTTCCTTCAATACGAGTCTCCTCGCTATCTCATCAAGAAAGGCAAAGATGAAAAAGCCTTGAGCAACCTCTCTCGTCTCCGCCAACTTCCCCCTGATCACGAGTACATTGTAAGCGAGTTCACTGGGATCCAAGCTTCTCACCACGAGGAATTGGAGGCTACCATGGGCGCAGGCTGGCTAGGTATTATAAAAGAAACCTTCTTGATCCCGAGCAACTTCTACCGGGTTTACATCGCTTTCATGGCTCAGCTACTATCACAGTGGTCTGGCGCAGGCTCGATCACCCTCTATGCCCCCGATTTCTTCGACATTCTCGGTATCACCGGATCAAACGAGTCATTACTGGTCACTGCCGTCTTCGGTATTATTAAGTTGGTAGCAGCTATTATCTGCGCTCTTTTCCTGGTCGATGTCATCGGTCGCAAACGTGCGCTACTCCTAGGAATTACCCTGCAAGCAATTTCCATGATCTATGTCGCCGGATTCCTGACCGCATTTCCGGAGATGGGCGTCGTGGATGATTTTAAACTCCCGCAGTCTAAACTTGGCGCAAGCCGCGGAGCAATAGCCATGATCTATATCTCGGGTTTTGGCTGGGCCCTGGGTTGGAATTCTATGCAATATCTCCTTACAGCTGAGTTGTTCCCGTTGCGCATTCGTGCTCTGGCAACTTCCATGGCTATGACTTTGCATTTTGCCAATCAGTATGGTAATTCCCGTGCTGTACCGAATATGCTCCTCGCCACGGGGCAAGGAGGACTTACTCCCATGGGAACCTTCTGGTTCTTCGCGGCTGTTACAATCGTTGGTGGGTTTTGGGTCTGGTTTAGTGTGCCCGAGACTTCGGGACGTAGCCTGGAAAGTATGGATCGACTATTTGCTCTGCCCTGGTATAAGATTGGCTTGCATGGGAATAAGGACGCAGAGGAGAGGGACTTGCAAGTTTCGCAGAAGGAAGATATAGTGGTTCATACGGAGAATGTACGGAGGACCTCTGGAGACGTGGCGCGGGTTTGAACTTTTCACGTTTGTCTAATGCGACCATGAGATGTGATAGATGATACCTCTGCTTTATGTGATTTGAATGCAGTCAGTCGCACCCATTAGCTGGTTGTTAATGTATATGCTTGTTGCCATTTCAACTAAATGAACCGAAATCTAGTAATTGTATTAGAAGTATATAATAGCTTAGTTATAAATTCAATCTCCTTAATATGTGGTTGCCTGGCCCGCTTAGCTATTAGGTAAGGTGTTGTACGTTTTTGTCGTCAATCATTCCAGAGAAAGATCCAGGTAGGAAAGGCCACCCTCTTTCGTCGCTTGAAGAGCAAGACAAATATCTGGCAAATGAAATAAAGAATTCACACAACATCCCAAGTTCTATCCTGAAATTAGGTTAGGCCGTTGATTTATCACCTGATGGTGCCTGGTAGCCCTGGTAGCGCTCAGAGTCTAGATTGGACAGCCAAGTTTTCTCCAAGCTAGATTTGGATATCGGGATGACGACAATTCGTGCACGGTAAGAAGCGTCTTCCCTCGCATTTTCATCGTCCAGGATTCGCCGCTGGTTAAAAAGCGACTGGGGACCCACCCTGGAGGTTGATGAGAAGTTTGATGATTCCCCATTATCCCCGTAGATCTTATTAGCTGTTCGACTCGTGCTGATATCTAGATCGGCAAGTCCGTCTGATGGTAGATCGACTCGGATCAGAATCCCCCGAGGCTGAAAGAAAGTTTCATTCCACAATTGAATCTTCCTAGACAGGTCAGAAGTTCCGATACTCGATGTAGCCGCAACAAGATTCTGCTCTTCACGATTGCGTCGTGCTTTGCGGGCAACAATGAGAGCAGGTATAGCACTCAAGAATCCAACCATCACCCCGCCGATTGCAAGGACCCCGAGGCCTTTTGCTACTGCGGTTGTCCATTGTCGGTGTGACAGTTTGGCCGCTTGTATAATCTCTTGAGTGAACTGGCTCCAGTGTCGCTTGGAGACTCCGCACTGGCCAAGTACCGGTGGGTAGGCAAATCCCGAGGTGACGTATTCGGATTTACTTGGGATTTGTAGCCCACGATTTAAAACCGACTCGACCGTAAATCCCGGTGCATCTGGCTGTATCGGGGGGAGAAATAGATCGGAATCGGGGAGGAAAGGAGCCTTGTTGTAATGATCCAACAACCTAGCTTTCTCGTCGTCATTCATGATTGACTCAAGCTCTGACGGTGGGTAGGTTGGCGGTGGGTCAACGGATGGCTGCTCCATATTGGGAGATGTTTCTGAGGATGAATGCTGACTCCCTTTTAACACTAAATGCGATATCCAAAAAGCATACAAACTGTTCTGAACAGCATAAAAGAGCTCAAGGCTTTGTTGTATGATCAGTAGGTACGCACGGGGAAACTCTGTAATGGGTGTTGAGCATCACAACTTTATACCTTCCCAGCACCATACGTAAGTAAACAAGGCCTGACGAACAGGCTGTTGCCTGGGCCATTCAGGCATTTCCTATTCCAACAACATCTTGCAACCAAGTGACTCCAACGTGGGTGTGGGTAACAGTTCGTATTGGCCATCTTCCATCACTTTATGACAAAGTTGCATGGACTTCATAAAATAGTATGGCCAGAACGAGAACCAGAAATGTAAAATGAGTCAGTCTGTTGGTGTCAAGAAAGGCTACGCAATCAGTTTGCTCACGATTGGATTGGTGTGGAAAAGCCGCACTTGACACGTTCGCAGTGAGTCTTACCCTCGTATCAACGAGATCAACGTCTCAAATTAGTCTCCGACTAGACGAGGGGAAGTATGTCTACAAGTAGGACGAAAACCAATACTACCTGTTAGCCTTGAAAATAAACAGAGATGACTCATTCCTTACATAAGCCCCTCCACTTTCCCCGCATTTCTTTCATTCGATTGATCGACTTTCTTCTATACAAACATCCGAAGAACTCACCATGACCACTCGCTACCGCGTTGAATGTGAGTTTTTTTCTTAGTATGTTGGTCTTCAGAATACTAACTCCCTACAGATGCCCTCAAGGTATGCCACCCTCCTATGGATTAGCGTTGAAACTAACCCGAGCTGTAGTCTCATCGTCGAGATCAACTGGTATGGCTCCCCCTGGCACTGACATTTTGAATGATACTGACCGTGTCTCAGATTGAATGGATTAAAGTAGGCTCTTATCTCAATTTGGTCTGGACTCTAGGTCTGATATCATATTATTCAGGGCCTCCTGGCTGTCCCCTTCGTCTTGCACTCCCAACCCAACGCCGTTTACCAAGAGCATAGCGAGAGTTTGATTGAAGTTGCTGCAAATACACATCAGAGATATGCGGAGATTATGCGAGATGTTGAGAAGCTTATCCTTGATCACAGTATATCCCCTGTTGTACAGTTCATACTGCTGGGATTGCGTACTGACTAATTTCGCACTAGTTGAACACCAACGGATTAATGCCCCTGGAAAGTCAAAATTGAAACTCCTCGTTCCATCTGTCGGGTCCTTCTTTACAAGCTTGTACCTGGAGGATGCGTTCAAGTACCAGGATGCTCAGCGATTTATCAGCCGGCGACGCTTTGTTGCCCCCTCGTTTAACGATATCCGCCTGATTTTAAATTCAGCGCAACTCCTCGGCCTTGTTCGCCAGCATGGCCTTGACCTTGTTACTTTCGATGGTGATGTGACCTTGTATGACGACGGGTCGAACTTGACAGACGATAATCCCGTGATCCCGCGCATTATTCGTCTTTTGAAAAAGGGCAGAAAGGTCGCCATCGTAACCGCTGCTGGATACACAGAGGCTCCGAAATATTACGGTCGCCTCAAAGGCCTCATGGATTCGCTCCATACCTCACCTCAATTGACTGAGCACCAAAAGCACGGGCTCATCGTTATGGGTGGTGAAAGTAACTTTCTCTTCTGTTATGACCCTACCTCGCCAGATCTTCTGACATACGTCCCTCGTTCTGAATGGGTTCTCGATGAGATGACTCTCTGGAAGGAGGATGATATTACTGAGCTGCTGGATATCGCCGAGTCTTCTCTCCGAGCTTGTGCGGCAAATCTGAACTTGCCGGCTGCTGTTCTCCGGAAGGACCGTGCCGTTGGAGTGTACCCAATTAATGGAAGCAAAATTAGTCGCGAGCAACTGGAGGAAACTGTCTTGGTTGTGCAGAATACGGTGGAAGGGTCTGCCGTTGGGTCGCGGCTACCATTTTGTGCTTTTAACGGTATGTGCCATCTCTCTGAATTTCCTCCTTCGCCACTGACACATCTCTCTAATAATAGGAGGGCGCGACGTCTTTGTGGACATCGGTGACAAATCTTGGGGTGTGCGTGCTTGTCAGCAATACTTCGGTGGGATTGAACGTACCAGAACTCTTCATGTAGGAGATCAGTTTTTGTCGGCTGGTGCCAATGACTTCAAGGTTTGTCTAGTTAATACCGTTTATCGGGTAATTTGCTTACCGGATCAGGCCCGATTAGCCTCGACAACGGCATGGATTACCAGTCCCGCGGAAACGGTTCAGCTCCTGGACGAGCTCGAGGATTTGGAGAGTGGGAATCGGTCGTAGAAGAGCCTAGGAAGATACCTTACTGGTGGATTTGAGTAAGAAGTCTACCGTCGAGCTGAAGTTAAGAGGGGCGTCAGAAAAGCACAATTTGGCTATAACCATATCTGGAGCAGATACCCAATGAATGATTACGATCTCAGCATAAATCAATTACACGTCGTACCTTGCCTTACTTGCAGACTTAGACATCCGTCTTTTATATGTAATGTACAAGGCATGCGATGAGTACAGAGGCTTGGTGGAATTCTTACACTATTCGCAAAAATTCTCGAATTCTTCAAGTCAATAATCCCTTCTTTCCTCAACTCCAGGTGCATTGCACCCCTTGTTTGTCTTTTGATCCTATGATAAAAACGAAAGTCATAACTCCATCGTAAATGTCACGTTATCATCCCACATATCCTTCGGTGATCTTGGTACCGCGAAGGTTTATCCCTGTTCGGCTGATTAAGGAAGAAGAGTTAGCCTCGAGAGTTGTTGGTGTTGATGATAAATGCCAGGTGGCGAAAATGCGGGAAATAATTCACAGAAATCTCAAGTAAATCGAGAATCTAGGGGGAAAGCACCGTCAATAACGATAAATATGCACCAATACAAAAATATACCGGACAGGATATCTCGACGATACATGTCACAGCATTCCGGATTTTCACACCTCAAAACGAAGGGAGCGGGGATACTTGTCAATTACATACTCTCAACAGCAGATGACCATCCCTCATCCGGGTTTCCAGCCGAATCTCGTCCTGACAGCGCGTTGATCACGTCCTGCAGTTCAATCCAGAATTCGGTTGTAGGCCGGCGTCGAGCCCAGTCGGTATCTTTTGCTTCTAGCCCAGTCTCTCCACCCATCGGGGAGAAGAGTACTTGAGACCCCTTCACACCAATAACCACCGCTGACATCTCGTCGTCCCCGATTTGCTCTGGTGTCTTATCTGCGTAGGACTCGATGTGCAACATGCATTTAATTGCCATGCGGAGTGCTCGAATCCGATCCATTGGAGACGGCTTGCCGCCCTGTTGGAAGTGACCGGGGACCGCAGCGCGAGATTCGAATCGACCCTTGGCTTCTTCGGCGACAATGTCTGCGATGAACTGAGTGGTGTAGGTCTTCGAGGCGCTCTCGTTGCGCAGAATGATCTTTCCAGCACGGTTGGCGCCCTTATCTTTGGAGAAGTTCTCACGGAGGAAGTCAATATCTCGCGAAAGCATTTTGATGTTGATTCCTTCTTCCGGGATGTAGACAGCAACAGCGCCAACAGCAAGACCGGCAGTGGTTGCAATGTATCCGGATTTACCACCCTGTGTTTCAATCACGAAGACACGGCGACGAGTCGATGAGGCAGATTGACGGATGGCGTCGCAGAACTCGATTAAAGTATTGAGACATGTGTCACTTCCAAGCGAATACTCGGTTCCCGGGACATTGTTTGAAATGGTGGCGGGGAGGACAACAAGAGGGATACGGAACGAGGCGTATTTCTCACGGGCTTGACGCAATTGACTGGCGGCTGTGAATGCTTCGAAGCCACCGACGATGAATAATGCATCAAACTTGTACAGCTCAAAGCATTTGGCTGTGCCTTCCATGTCCTCTGATGGGAGAGTTCGGTTCGTTCCAATGTCCGATCCGCCTTCATTGATCCAGTTGTTCGCCTCCATCCATTGAATCTCGCGAACCGCGCCAACTGGCTTGTCTGCGTGATGGCGGCATAACCCAGGGAAGCCATTGTGGATGGCCAATGGAGTGTGTCCTCGAGTGAGACAGTAGGCGACTGCGGCCCGCGTGGCTTGGTTCATACCACCGGCTGGCGCACCGACATGGATAATGGCAATCCGCATTCGCTAGTTCAGTTAGTACCATATTACTGTCACATAGCGTTGGAGAAGCATACTCTATTCTCTGGGAGCAACATTTTCGGGTGGTCGGGGGTTGCGGTGTTCATATAAGCGTGGTGGTATTCCTTGAATTCAGCGTCGCGCAGAGTCATCGCCTTCTCAAAGTCCATCGCGTGAATGAGGGACGCAACTTCCTTGGTCGCTTTGACGGCTTCCATCAACGGGGTGCGCATGATTTTGTTCTCGCGGATAGTAATAATCGGGGATGGCGATTCCGGCGTCATCTCCAGGACAGCGCGAACAGCCTCCACGCCCTGGAGAGTTGACAGCCACCGATCATAGGCGCAAGCCTGTCCACCTCTTTGTGTATGACCAAGGACCGTGACCCTGGTATCCAAACCCATCCGTTTGGTGAGGATATCCTTCACGGTGTCGCTCGAGATCTTGTTCAGGTGCCGGTCTTGAGCTCCCTCGGCCACTATGACAATGGTTCGACGCTTTCCTTGCTCTACACGGTTCTGGTCAAGTTAACGTCGACTCCATTGGTTCCGATGTCCCGGTGTAGACCTACCTTGTTGATAATGCTGCACATGTCGTCCTCCCAGCCGTCACGCGGAGGCATTTCTGGAATAAAGAGCCAATCGGCACCTGTGCTGATAGCCGCCATAAGAGCCAGCCAGCCGCAGTGTCGACCCATTACCTCAACGACAAAGCCTCTTTGGTGGGAGAAAGCGGTATCGAAGACGTCGTCTACGGCAGAGCAAATGCGGGTCAAGGACGAGTAACATCCAATGGTGGCATCAGTGCCCGCCATGTCGTTATCGATGGATCCCACCAAGCCAACAATGTTCAAAAACCGGAATGGCTCGACCTGTTGGCTAGTCAACTCACCCATATCTACCAGTTCCTTTAGGAGAGACGGCCATTCGGATCTAAAGACATCAGCACCCGTCAGACTCCCATCACCTCCACAGACAATCAATGCATCAATGCCTCGCAGAATCATATTCTTGGCAGCCTGGCGACGGCCATCCCGTTCACGGAAAGCCATGGAACGAGCTGAACCAATGAGAGTACCACCTCGAGAAAGCCATCCGCGGACATCTTCCCAATGCATCTGGATGATCTTGTCGGCGCCTTGCACCAGACCTTCGTACCCCTCCAGGACGGCGTAAGCTTCACATCCATAGTGGATAGCCATCCGGACTACGGACCGCACCGCGCCATTCATGCCAGGGGCATCACCACCCGAAGTCAAGACGGCAATGCGGCGCTTTTTGGCCTGTACGGAAAGAGGTTTCAGCGTCGACGCCATGGTTCGATGACAATGGCGATAGGCCGACTATGAAGATATCGTCACACGGTTGAATGCAGGATTATAAAATGTCACTACTCAAGAAGTATGGAGGGGAGATGAGGATGGAGCACGGTTGTGTGACTGTGGAGATCGTCCGGTGAGAAGAAGTGGGAGGTTGAGATAACGTCACCGGTGGATTACTATAGATAAGAAGCTGTTAAGATAGTTTTAGATAAACGAGAAGGAGAGAAGTACCGAAAAGTATTAAGTCAACGACTGTGGAATGAGGAAGGGATAGATCAGAAGAAATAAAAACATGAGAGAAGAAGAAGCAGATAGAGTAAATATCATCATCTTGAACAATTTGTTTGAAGCTCATCCGGTTTGATCCTCGACGTCACCGCCTTGTTTCCGGATTAGGCTAGCGTATTGGGTTAGCATCATCACCTGCGGGGCTAGGGTAGGGTAGGGTAGGGCATATCACATGATTTTATCGGATAAAGGTTCTTCCATTGGTATTTTCTTTCGGCTTGGGAATTGGAAATAATATAATGGTAAGGAATTGCTTGATAGGAATGATGGTCTGGATTTCATAGTACCTTTGTTGTCGAGTCATTATAATGAGAATCAGTTCACCAACTTAGTGCCTAAGAATAATTGATCGTAAACTAGATTTATGAAGTATATATACATGCTTGAAGTGGAACTATATATATTGCTGTTGACCTCCCTCCACCATTAAATACAGATAACAGCAACGAATGTAAAACCACAAATTCTCCAAGGCCACTACATAGTAGAAGCATAATCAAGAGCCTTAAAATATCTACCGACGAGTCTTCCTTCTACCTTGACGGTTTTCCCCTGTCGACAAAGCTACTATCGGATCACGTGCCACAGATTGTCCAAACAGCAACAAACACTGTTGATCAACTTCTCTTTCCAATCAGCCCAACACCTTGAGATGCTCGAGGGAACTGAAAACCTATCACCATGTCCGATTCCTTCTCCCTTCCACTCCGCCCGATAATTGAGCGACAGGACCGTCAAGACACACTCCCCATTGAAATTGCCCAAATCAATGCCCAGTGGGGATCATTCCGCGATGTCGCCGAAGAGAAGTTACGTACCAAGATAGAGGAAGGCAAGGGCAATGCTATTTCGGAAGCAGATGAAGACATTAAGCCTGCCGATGTGGACTCGACAGAGCGTGTGGAGGAACTGTATAAGCGACGTGCGGAGATCACCCAGTTTGCCCAGTAGGCTCCATTTGTTCTGAAGGGCGGAGAATCAAGGTGGCTGATATGTTTATAGCCAGGCTCATATGGAAACCATGTTCGCCCTCGACTTTGTCTCCCTTTTACTTTCTAAACATTCACCCCGCCAAACCGAAACATCCATGTCAGCTTACCTGAAGCAAGTCGCGCCGGTCGGCTCGCTGAACGCTGAGATTATCAACCCTCCCCCGAAACCAGAGGGAGCGGTAGATGATACAAAAGCCGTCTCGCGCGGATGGAGACTACAGAGCTTCGATGCAGCCGCAAATAAACTGTTGAGGGCTGCAACTAGACTGGAGGATGAAGTGGCTACGGAAACGAGATACTGGGGTGAAGTTCTAGCTGTGAAGGATAAGGGGTGGAAGGTTTGCAGGATGCCTCGGGAAAGGCAGACGCTAGGAGTGCAATACGGATTCTTGGAGGGTAGGTGATTTGCCTGGATAAGCGCGAATTATTCTAACTAGATCCTCCGATAGCTACTCCGATTTTCCGCGACCGTGGCCTCGCGTCGTTGCGTCGAGGGGAAGATGGGTCCCTGGTTTTGGACAAAGGCTTGGTTCCACAACGACCTCGGGCGATACGGGTGCGTGTTAAGGACCACGGCCGGTTCACTGGATCCTCAACGCTACACAAGCCGACATCCAGCGCCGAAGCTCCAATCGAAGGTCGGATTCTGCAAGCGAGAGACACGTTATTCGAGGAGGAATTGTTCCACGAACTGATCCGGGAGGCACGGACAATGGCTGGAAATGGAGTCACAATGCGCCGGGATTCCATCCAGGTGTCTGGCGCTGATGAACAGGAGATCCTGGTGGACTTGGTGGACGCAGATCAGGACCTTCTCCCTGACGAAGCCGAAGTTACTCATGAGGACGATTGTCTGGCCAATGCGATTTCCCACGCCATTCACATTCTTCTGTCCTTTTCCCATCGACAGAACCTTCATCGGAGAATGCAAATACCGCCTCCGCTGACCACTAAACGACGCCATACCCCAGAATACCAGTTGCTGCGTCCCATTGTCGCGTATCTCCAGCACACTTCACATGTGAGATGGCTCGAGTCCTTCTTACAGGATATTTACGCTATTTTAAAGTCAGCTGGACTGAACTGCGAATACAAGTCTGCCCACTTCTCGTCCGTGAACCTGGCCCGCAAGGATCGACCTATGCCGAAGCTGGAAACACTGGTCGAAGAGTTCCTACGGCCGCTTGAGTCAACCTTCTCTGGGACGTTGACGACTTCTCGCAACTCTTTCAAGGTGAATGTTCGCACAAATCTCTCCCCCTCATTCCTTGGTACCCACTATGACATTGAAATCAACCTCCCAGAATACCCCCAAGTCCAACCCCCATCACGGATTGGATTACGGGACGAGGCAGCAGCAGTGATTACACAAGTCGTTATGTTGGACCTGGTGACGGCTGTTTCCTTGCATCGACCGCATCTGGCGAATGTCGCGGTGCAGGATGAAACAACGCCAGAGATGCGGAAGTTTTTGACATGGCAACCGGTGTATCCGCATCACGGCGAACTGCTAGCGTCTTCTCCTACTCTCAAGCATAACAAGAAATTGAAGGTGTCTTTGTCGCGCACGGAATTAACACTGCGTTCGTATTATATCCGTGGGTCGGAACGATACAGTCGTTCTACTGCAGATACAGGGCCACAGATTCACTCACGTACTTGGAAGCGAGATTTGTCTGGAGTGGAACAAAGCACTATGATGGAGTTTGTCACCGAGGTTTCCAAAGAGTGAATGCCTTCTCTGATTTCTGTCGAAAGGACATTCGGGATTGATCAGAGGTAACTGGATTAAGGCGTGCTAATGAGCTTTGATAGAATAACATGATACCCTTCAATGAACAAACAATATTGGAGTTCCCAATTGTCTGGCATGCCATAAAATAGACAAATTATGTTACATGTATGTTCCATCTTTTCATGAGCATATTTCACTACAGTACAGACTTTACCGGCTTCTCTTTGCCGGCCATTGCACTCTCTAATCGACTCGAGTGTACCCCATAAGCCCCCGGTAACCACCCACTAACATCGTCACCCAGCATCATCCTTCCCAGAGCCTCTCCCGACAGCAAACAATTAGCCATGCCGTACCCATTGAATGCAGCCGCTATCCACTCTCCATCACCACCACGGTGAGTCAAAGACGCTGGCAACTGTCCCACAACCGGAAGACTATCAGACGAGAAACCCATGATCCCACTCCATGAGCTAACAAGTCTCCACGACTGAGGATCTCTATCCCCGAAAAGCCGAGGTAGAGTCTCTTGCAAGTGAGAAACTGATCCCGGTCCGACTGTGCTGTCGTCGGCTGTCACACAGTCTTGAAATCGGGCGTTCTCTCCTCCAAAATAGAAGTACCCTGTTTTCGCGCTTTGCGCGAGATAAAAAAGGCCATAGGCATATCGCTCGGTTTGAGGATCGTAGTTTGGAGGGTAGTGGATTCCCCATGATAATTTTTCGCCATCGTTTGGGACTCGGCTGCCTGGATCTTGGACTGTCATTGTTCCTTTGAAGGGATAGATTAAGCCTCGGGTGCCTGGGAGTAAGTGTCCCGTGTAGCCATTGGTGCAGTACGCAATTTTCGTAGCGCGGATGGTTCCTCTGCTGGTATGGATGGTGTAAGGATATGAGAAATTGGATTGTGGATCGTATATCACTGATGTAACTGGGGTGTGTGTCTCGATTGCTAATCGAGAGGGATGTTTCGTTAACAAAGCCGAAAATGTTTTGGTGACGATCCGATATGGCCACATTGTTCCAGCAGGATGTAAGCATCCCCCCGCTGCTCCGTGGATGCCGTAGTCCTAGGCTGTTAGCGTGGGCAGGCCGTTAGTGGAAGTGTATATCTACCTTGAGCACAAGATCCCCATCGAGAATAGTGTAGATCCCCCTCAAAGATGGATGGTCAGCTTCCATTTGCGCGACGCTCTGTTTAAACGTTTCAAACACATCGGGTGTAAGAAAAACTCGCAGTTTCTGGACTTGCTGGTATTCACTCTCTTCTCCACACTCGTTGATCAATTCCTGCATCTTCTGCACATTCAGAAATGTGAACTTGATGATTTCCCCAGCCATTTCGGGGCCATGTTTCTGTGCCAGGTGGAGATATTCTTCCCCGGCATTAGCGACTAATTGTCCGCCATTGCGACCAGTAGCTCCCGAACATAGGGTTCTCGCCTCGAGAACCGTTACTTTAGCGGATGGATGTTGCTCTAGGAGTGTTTTGGATACGGATAGGCCGGTGATTCCGGATCCAATGACAGCGACGTCCGTCGTTTGCTCGATGGATGGGGATTGAGCATTTGCTAACTCATGAGGTACCCGTTGCCAATAAGATTCCGTCGGATTTGGTCGAGGAAGGCCGGGATCTGCCTGAGAATAGCGAACGGGATATCAGGTTGCTTGTCAGAGACCATTTTGTAAGGTTGCTGAAGTTGATGGATGGATTGGAGATTTTGAGAAAGTGATCATGTGGGGATTTCATGCGGGGATGGGGATTCATCTGCATCGGATTCTACCTCGATGATCAGGTACCATGATAGGAAAGAATTGCCAGTTCAGTTAACAGCGCATATTCTAATAAACCTGGAGCACAATACTCTACAATGATCCATATCCAAGTCTGGAAAAGTGCGACCATCATTTCTGGTAGACTTCAGTCTGATACACCCCAAGTCTGCATCAGATCAGCCTCGGTTTCGCGCTAATGGAATTGTAGCGTTGTATGTATAGTACATTCCACTTAATATTGAAAGAAAACCCAAGATACAATATAAGGAAACCATGACCGTCAAATTTCGCCACTACCAGGGAAGCTCCCCTCCACAATACTGATTTAGACCCTCTGCTTTCTCCCATCCAGGCACATGAATATTCAAAAACTTCCCATTCTGTTCGGGATTTGCCTTATGTACCACATCCAAGACTGATTTGGCACCTGTTTCGACAGCAAGATCTGCTCGAGGTCCTCCCAGATCCGTTTTCACCCACTATTGAATGAGTCAGATGAACGGCAAAGCGAATAGCTGGATAAATCGAGGATACTTACACCAGGCTAACAGCCAAGAAAGTAAAGCCTTCACTGGCATATGTTTGGGCATATTGTAGCGTTAACATGTTCAATGCAGCCTTGGATATCTTATACGCAGGAACAGGCATTGGCTTGAATACGGACGACAAGCCGAACGAGCCTATTGAAGTGGAACTATATAGTGTTAGGAGTATTCTATTCCACCATGCAATTGTGGCTTACATGTTAACCACGACTTTCCTCTGGCCTTGTCTTAAAAGAGGCATGAAGGCTCTGGTTACCCGGTGAGTTCCGGAGACATTAATATCGAATGTTTCGTTCAGGTCATTCCTATAATTTGCTATTAGTGATTTACTGATTTACCCCTATTTAGGGAGCTACAAGGGAAGAATCAGATCATACATGCCCTCTAATCCCTGTTTGGTCACCGGCATTACTCCAGCATTGTTAATCAGAACATCCAGTCCATGGCCTTGAAGCTGCCGATCAACGATACTAGCAGCCTCAATGGCGCTGGTTTCATTTGTAACGTCTAATGGGACGAACCTAACCCGACCGGATGAGGAGTCTACTAACTCTCGCAGTCGTGTCGAGTTGTCCTGCCGAGCAGTGGCGAAGATACTGGACACTTCGGTTTGAGGAAAAGAAGCTAATCGAGACACTATGGCCAAACCCAGACCCCTAGATGAACCTGTAATTAAATATGTTGCCATGATTGTATTATGTAGCAAGGGTAAGTATGTTGTTGAGAGAAGAAGATGTGATGGGTTGATGTTGTCTTTTGCTTGCTTACAAATATCTTTGCGCATATAAACGCAAATACTCTATTAAATTATGAGATGTGCTGAACTTATACTCTCGCACTGTTTCATAAGTTATATTGATTAGCAAAATATCCTTGCTATTTTGTACCTCTATGTTTTGGCTCGAAGGCGTTCTGGGGAAACTGAAGGACCTTGTGGATTAGCGTAGTGGGATTTGAAGTAACATATATTCTAGTCTAGTTCAAAAAGAAGGATGAAAAGTCATACATCCGTTGGACTAGGGCTACAAGTACCCAAACGAATATATCCATTCACTAAAGCTAGTAGCCAGGAAAACTGCAACTAGCACACCTTGACCTAACTCCCATTAGTCCCTTCCAAATTGAAGTCCACCACAATTCTTCCTGCCACTTGCCCCTTCTTCAGTTTCTCCACAGCATCCGGCAATCGATCGATTGGGTACACTTCTGCAATCTGTTTCAGGATCCCTCGTCGCGCAAAGTCCAAGGCCGCCGCGGCATCCCTACGACTTCCAACCAATGTCCCCTTGACTGTGAGGTTCTTGAAGATGAACCGATCAGGATCGTCCCCGATCATCATAGTCCCAGCTGGTGCTAGGCCAATACACATCAACACTGCCCCAATCCGATCACCAATATACGATAAGGCGGTTTTGTAGGCTGCAGGTGCCGTGACAAATACCCCATGCGCGCCAACTCCATCTGCCAACTGGATAACCGCTTGTGCGGCATTGGGGGTCTCGAGGAAGTCGACGAAGGCTTCAGCTCCCATTTCCATTGATATTTTTCGTTTATCGGCTCCGGTGTCGACGACAATAGGTCTAATTCCCATTCCCTTTGCCAGCTGCACGCCCTGAATACCTACGCCTCCGCCGCCACCTGGGAAGACGGCCCAATCTCCAGCCTTTAGGTTAGATTCAATTAACGAACGGTACATTGTACTGGCACTGCACATGATCGGGGCGGCGACCACGTCAGAAATGCCGTCGGGGATGGGAGTGGCGTATCGTGCAGGGGAAACGATGTATTGTTGATATGTTCCTGCTGAGTGAGTTTTACTATTTAATTGGAGGGTTTTATTTACTCACCGGTTGCCATTAGGCCTGTATGAGTCGCTTGAGGACAGTACGTCTCCTTGTCTCCCCAGCATAGACCACACCCACCACAAGTATCCAGCAGCGGCTTGATTCCAGCGCGATCGCCTAACCGGAAATTCTTTACATTTGCGCCCAACTTGACTACCACCCCTGCTCCTTCATGGCCCGGTGACCGGACGCCGAATGTGGACATGGGAGGGGCGCCTAGGTCGCCTTTCATAAGATGCAAATCCGAGGAGCAGATTCCAGTGGCGTTTAAACGAATGAGAATATCATCAGGGCCTTAGGAGTCATTATATCGATCGGAATATCGCTATTGAATAATGCTTACCTGGTTCTGGCACGGGGACCGTTTCAATTTGAACTCTGAAGTCCGGTCCTTCATTTACCACGACACCGGCTTTGCAGTGGGTGGGAATATCATAATGAGGTGTCGTTATAGGAGCCATAATACTTGCAGTCTTGCATAGGGAAGTCGTTAAATCGCGCGGCTGGATCTATTTGTAGGCCGATCTTGAAGATATTGCGGAATTTACCCGCTGTCGACCCCTCTCTACCATTACCAAGATGGAAGTGTCTATCCCGAGGTTATTATTCCACGAGCCTATACAACTTCTAGCTCGTACCTTCCATGTGGAGGTTTAAGGCATTATAAGAAAACAGTAATGCATTGCAATTACGCAGACCTTGCCTGGCAGGAACAATCCATGAGCCGATGTTCTTGGTGGTGCCGGGCTATGGTAATGGTACCTAGGTAGGTATGCGCGGTCAAAGATTCCACCCCAACTACTTGCCTGTACACCAGCGAAAAATATAGAGACAAGAAACAATCTCGTCGAGTCGATGCCTTTGGAACGCACTATATCAGATTTCTATCGACCCCACTAGATCGATGCCAAATGTCCTTCCAGGAAAGATTATCACCACATCGATGCATTTGCTCATTGGATTCTGCATTAACGGGATCCCAATAACAGGCAAATAACTAATAGGGTCATATACAGTAAAGACTAAGTCAGAGACGGATTGGATGCACGCCTTTTTACACCTTTCGTTAGGTAAAGATAGAGACGGAGCAACGTCAACCGCTTCATTTGCAACCGAGTAGAATCCCAAACAGTCAGAGAGCGTCTATCATAGAATATACATTTCCCCTCTAACGTCAAGTGTGGAATAGTTCATCCTACCAGAAAAATGAACCTTACTCTTTAAGATACTGGGAACATACGGCATTTGTCCAAAGTCCTGATCGCATTGCTGAGGAGTATTAAGCGTATTGGAAGTTTAGTCCACAATTCCCTAGTGCAATGGCACCTCATTTTATTTAGTCCACGCTAATCCCAGGTTGGTCTCCTATTACTCCAGTCGGCCGAGTAGGGTTAGGTGTATAGGGAACTGCATTTCTGGTTGGCTATATTCAAAGCTCGGTGCACACTGACTTACGCACGGGTCATCATAGAGGAAAAATGAGAGTTTTTAATGTTGGTCAAGAGATAGTTGAAGACTACATCCGTATCTTGGCTGGTGCTGTCCAACAGTACTACCTAGTAAGGATGTTCGGCTCACACAATATGTACTGTACATACGACGCATAGAACATCTTCTGTTTACCTGACCAAACCCATGAATTAAGTAGGCTGCTAGTTACTTTTTAGAAAGATAATTACTATTAGAGAATCTTGCTGTATACAAGTTGCTCGAGTGCTAGGTTGCAACGGAGCACGAAAGATTGATAACAAATGATGCTGTAAGATATTTAATAACGCGGTCAACCGCATACTGACGGCGTCCTAGTGTGACATTAGGGAGTCTACTGGCAACGGTAGTATGTGGAGTCTCTTATTCAGGGGAAATTACATCCTATTAATATACACTCCAGGTAGATATTTAGTGTAGCATAGAGGGTCACCTCTTCCTGGCTCGGTGTGAGCCTCAACCGGTTATAAATAAGGTATATTATCTCCATCCCATTAAAGCACAGAAAACACCGAAAGACAGGTTATTCTATCATAATGACGGTAGCAGAATAGCAGGGATACTACGTCGCACTTGGATGAAGACTGTTTGTACTGAAAGAACATGTCCCCTCCGGAGTATATTGGAGGACAGCCTTATTAATTATTAACCTGACTGCATATGCACTACTAGGAAGTTTTAAATATATTGTACATTGGCAACTAATACGGTTACATAGAGCTTGAGACAGTCAGGAATATTATGCTAGGCCTGCGGTAACCAGGAAATAGTACCTAGGTACCTAATGTTGGCTTGCTGTGCTCCCTCTCACTCCAATCGACACCATACAGCCGTATGTGAGGGCAGTAAGAGCCAGTTGCCCTATAATCTGGGACTCCTCCACCAATATGTACTGGGAAACAGATGCCGAGATGATGCTATCGACCCTAGAGACTTCACCGGGTCTTACGAGTACATACGATGTTGTGTCACCGGTTGGCGAATCCGGGTAACGATTTGGACTTGAATCCTAACTGATATGCGAGATTGCACCTCTTGCAGGATTCCTTACCCAGTCTTCACTGAGATATCAAGTTGGGTAAGTTACACTCTGGCAAATCCTTCCGGTCCAGGTTCTCACAGAAGTCTGGGTTCTCTATCTTTCTATGAAGTATATTCCAGCACACAATATCTGTGGGCTTCCACGGATATTATCGTATCCAAGAAATGGAGGCAGTTTGCGTAACAGTAGAGAGTATCTAATAATATCATGCTTCGCTCCGCAATTGCTCGATCTATAAAAGCCCTCTTGGGTCCTACGTCCTGGAGTCTCTTTTACCATCTTTCTTCCATATAACAAAGTATCTGATATCCAGAAAAATCAATCGCCATGCGTTCCATTTCTACACTAGCCGCAGGCCTTGCCCTTTATGTCTCGACCGTCATCGCTGAGGCACCACCGGGGAAGGTGACTTGACATCCACTTCGCCCAAGCTCGCATCAACTAACACTGCCAGGTATACGGGTGGTCTGATACTGGATTTAGAGGAGAGAAATCAACCTATGATGCTCCGGTGCAATGCGTGAACTTCCAAGTGTGAGCTAAACTGTCCGGAAATGGAAGGCGGATTTTTAACCAGCGCAGACCACGACCTCGATCGCTTCAAGTTCCACCGGGCACAGTCTGTACACTCTACTAGTAAGCAGAAGGCACTGAAGTGTGGATTACTTGCTAATTACGTAGCAAAACTGGTTGTCAGGACGATGGTTTCCATGGCGTAACACGCTTCGCTGTGGGCGATTCGATTCTTGCCAGGGAGCCCGTAAGCTTTGTCTGTTCAAATTACTAATAGGTTGCTTGGATGGGGGGGGGGGGGGGGGTCTGGGACAGTGATAATTTCTGTATGACTTTACCGATATGGCAATGGATTAGTTGATTGACGTTTTATTTTCTAGGTAGCTCAGCTCATTGATATGTAGAACTTAGGTACTACCTACATTGGTTAATTATTGCAGATGGTTAAATTCCAATAATTAGATCGAGTCCATCTAGGTTATTTTAAGTAAGGAAATATATGCCATGGATTATTGCCAAAAGAATAGCACCATAATAACCTAGGTGGGAGTTGATTATTCGCATTGAAGAACCTCAAGTGTAATAATAGAATAACCATCTGTATTATCCAGATCTTAACTCGTCGCACTTTTTGATATAGAAGGCTACTTTCTTTGTGGTCAAATATCGACTAAGCATTGACCTTGTTGCGCAATAAGTAAGTATTGTAGTGTACAAATAAAAGAAGCGACCTCACGAAGTGGGGGCTATGGTCTTGAAGCAGGCAATAAAGCACTTGGTAGAGAGTGTTGATTTTCTAATAGCCAATCTGTTGTCATATGCAGATCTCAACGGACAACCGAATATTCTCCGACGGGGTCTCTGGACGTGCGAAGGTCAAGGTTCCCGGAAATAAAAATGTCAGATCTCGAAAGAATCTAGATTACCATACATTCATCTTGAAGACACTTAGGTAATTTCTTAGGATTGCGGAGGTTGTCAGAGGTTGTTATGTGGATATTCCCAGGCACAAGCGAATAATTCGATCATCATGTCTCTCTCCCCCCACACCCCACTCATCCATCTACCCCTTTCTCTTCTAAGCAGGGTTAGCTATACTGGATAGGAACCATGGAAAAGACGGTTGATGATAAGAACAGCAACCCAGGTAGAGTGACTGATTGCATCATGCAGCAGCAACGTTTCGAAAAGTGGAAGGTGCCTGGAGAGCACCTGCTCGAAAGGCATCATCATCAACTCAAAAAGACTCAAGAGAAATCTGGAGACCCGAACCTCAACCCCCACGGCACCGTGGAACCGCCAAGCCGCTATTTAACATGACAATCTTTCCGTTTGTCGAAGGTGACATCGTCTAGTGTCTGCCTGCAATGCGACGTGAAGGTTCTTCAAAGCCTGGAACCCCAATTCTCCCCATGTCGGTCTTCTCTTGTCGTCCGCCGACTTTCTGAACTTTCAAACCACCATGCGCGCTATACATGCCTTAAGCGTGCTCCTCGCCGTCCTGAAACCCGTTGGTCTGGCGAAGAAGTCTGACAATCCCCTCGTCACGTCCCCTGGCGATACGGCTGTCCTGCCTGGGTGGCATCTCCAATCTTCCCAGCAAGTAACGAATGACTTGTCGGCACTGTCAAAGCCAGGTGTGGATGTGTCGAGATGGTATCGCATCGGTTCGAAGGCGACGGTTATGGCCGGTCTCATCGAAAACCGCGTCTACAATGATACAGATCTTTTCTATTCCAACAATCTAGAGACCAAGGTTGACCGATCTCAGTTCGATCATCCTTGGCTCTACCGAGAGGAATTCAACATTCAGCAAATTCCCCAAGGAAACAACTTCTTCTTGAAGACACATGGAATCTCCTCAAGAGCGGACATTTACCTGAACGGAATCCTCATTGCTCCAAGTTCGCTCCAAGCAGGGTCGTATGGCGGCCATATTTATGAAGTCACCAAACATCTCCAACAAGGAGCTAATGCTCTCTTGATTCAAGCTCACCCGACAAGCTACAGACGGGATTTGTCCATTAGCTTCATCGACTGGAACCCTAGCCCACCAGATAATGGCACCGGAGTCTGGCGCGACATTGAGCTGTCACAAACCGGTCCCGTCTCCATCTCCCCTCCACGTATCATCACCGACCTGAGAGACCCCGCCGCAAAGAGTGTGCGTATTACCGTGAAGGCCGACATTGCCAACCATGAATCAAGAACTGTTCGAGGGATGATTAAAGGGGCCATTGAAGCCGAAAACGGCTCTCAACATGTCCCGGTCTCTCAAGCATTTGTGCTCGACGCAAACGAGAAAAGAACCGTTGCCATTACGGTGGAATTGAAAGATCCAAAGGTCTGGTGGCCAGCATTCTGGGGAGAACAGTCTCTTTACACCGTCCGACTCGATGCGACCGTCAGCCAGGGACTGCTTTCCGACAGGACCCAGTTGCATCATTTTGGCATCCGCTATGTCACTTCCCATGTCAATTCGCATGGTGATATTGAATTCCAGGTCAACGGCCACCGTTTCCTGGTACTGGGAGCAGGATACACATCCGATATCTTCCTCCGTTTCGATGCTGCCAATGTGCAAAAAATTTTCCAGTACATGCTGGATATTGGTATGAATACCGTGCGGCTGGAGGGAAAGCAAGAGCACCCAGAGCTGTATGATCTGGCTGATCGCATGGGTCTCATGGTAATTTCTGGATGGGAATGCTGCGATAAATGGGAAGCATGGCCGGTGAGTAACCATCCCATTGCATGGAAGGCAGGACTGATTGATTAAGTACAATGATGACGCCGACGGAATCAAATGGCAGGATCTTGATTACCCCATTGCCAACGCTTCAGTGTTACATGAAGGGCGGATGATGCAAACGCACCCCAGCATGCTAGCCTTCCTCATTGGCTCCGACTACTGGCCGGATGATCGAGCCACGAGAATCTATGTTGACGGCCTTTACCAAATGGATTGGCCGAATCCAATTGTTGCATCTGCCAGCAAACGGGGATACCCGAAGCAACTGGGACCATCTGGCATGAAGATGGAAGGTCCCTACGATTGGGTTCCTCCCAATTATTGGTACGCCGACAAGATGGGCGCCGCTTTTGGTTTCGGGTCGGAGCTGGGAGCTGGCGTCGGCACACCAGAACTCGGCAGCCTGAAAAGGTTCCTTTCAAACGACGATCTTAGGAATTTGTGGACCAAACCGGGTGAAGGGCTCTACCACATGTCAACCAAAGCGTCACAATTTCACAACCGATCTATTTATGACAAGGCGCTGTACGAGCGCTACGGTCAGCCGAGAAGTCTTGAAGAATACTTGCATATGGCTCAAATATTGGACTACGAGTCCACTCGCGCTCAATTTGAAGGGTTCTCCATTAAACAGGATGACAATCGACCCGCTACTGGAATGATTTACTGGATGTTGAACGGGGCGTGGCCCAGTTTGCATTGGCAATTGTTTGATTATTATCTACGCCCAGCGGGATCGTACTTTGGCAGTAAAGTTGGCTCCAGGATAGAACATGTTGCGTACAACTATCAGGAGCGACATGTGTACATTATCAACCACTCCCTGGGGACTACGGGCAAACGTGTCGTAGCGGTCAGTCTCACTGACCTCTACGGAAAGACAATCTCGCACAAGGAGGTCACAGTCGACACTCTGCCTAATTCCTCGAAGAAGGCCCTTGCCGTCTCCGGGATCGACCATATCCAAGATGTGGGATTCCTGCGGCTGATACTTCAAGATCCTGTGTCCGGAAGAACTTTGAGCCGGAATGTGTATTGGTTGTCGTCCCAGGACGATGTGATGGACTGGGGAGCGTCTACCTGGTATACCACACCTGTTTCGCAATTCGCAGATTATCACGCCCTAAACAAGTTACCTCCCGCGTCGGTTAGGGCGGACCTGTATCGACTTCCCGCCGGTGTCCTCGGTCAAACTCGAGTGAAGATTGTGGTGGAGAACCAGGCAACTGTTCCGGCATTCTTCCTACGGCTAGCGGTGCTTGATAGGAAGACTAGAGAAGAGGTGGCTCCGGTATACTGGTCAGATAACTATATCACATTGTTACCCAAGGAGAGAATAGAACTGACCGCGGGGTTTGATGGAGATTTGTGGATGAGACAGGTGGAAATTTCCGGGGGAAATACCGCGACAGTGATGCTGCATGGATGAACCGATATCTGGGCAGACATATGTATTGCTAGTTTATATAAGGAATCAAATGTACCAGAGTAGACGTACAAACATGGCTGGTAGACGAGTGAGATGAAGGAACTTGCTACCGAGGTCCCTGCCTCTGCAAACCCGACTAGCACTTCACTTGCTTCGTTTCACTAGTTGTTGATTTCCTGTCCGCGGATTCTTGCTGTCTGCAAATTGGTACCCAATTTCTCCCTTGTACAGTACGTTCCTGCATTCAGCCACCGACATCGACTTGCACTTTTCGGCATATGCGTCTGTCAACAGTCAAATTGCCTGCCTTTTGGATATAACGGTAAATAAAGTAGGGTAGGTCATAAGCTGTCAACAATATTTAGCCATGTAAAACTACATAAATAATTGCGGGATGAGGTTGTCTCGGGATTGCAATGCCGTTAATTATCTAAGCTACTCTTTCTCAGACTCAGTTCGATCCCAGTATCTTCGGTAGATAGCAATATGGTGTTCCCCGGATTTCAAAGCATGCGGGGAAAGCTCTCCCGTTTCTCCACATCTCGGGGAAGCTCCCCCCGAGAAGCATCCCTCATTCGGTCTGAGATCTCGCGATTGTCCATTACTTCTGGCTGCATCTGATCTTCGTCCTTCTCATCGTCTCCTCTCTGGCTTCCAAGAGTCAGCACCTATACCATCATGCGTCTCTGGAAACACAGTTTTCGAGGCAGGGCGTTGGTTATTGCCATTACGATGGCATCTTGCCAGGCCTTCCTTCTACTTGGCTTTGACCAAGGTGTGCTTCGCATCCACCTCCCAGAGTTTCATTTCAACTGACATAAAATAGGCGTTATGTCGGGCATCATTGGTGCGGATAATCGGTTTGGAAGAGATTTCAACAACCCGGATCCTGCGATGCAGGGGAATATCACAGCATTGTATGATATCGGATGCGTTGTAGGGTCAATTGTATCTTATTTCATCGGCGAGAAACTTGGTCGGAGAATGATGCTCATCGTTGGTGGGTCTATCATGATAATTGGGACGGTTATTCTGGCTTCCTCGTATACCGTGGCGCAATTGATCGCTGGTCGCATCATCACGGGTATTGGGAATGGCATGAACTCCTCCACCGCGCCGGTTTATCAGAGCGAATGTTCGCCAGCCTCTATCCGAGGTGCCTTACTTACTCTTCAGGGCACCGTCACCATCCTAGGTGTTGTAATAGCTTATTGGTGAGACCAGCCCGTCTTGTTTCCAATTACGAACTGACGGGTGTAGGATGGACTATGGTACCAGTTTTACAGAACGTTCTCTCCAGTGGCGATTCCCCCTCGCCTTTCAGGCTGTCTTTGCCATATTCCTCATCCTTCAGATAATTGGGTTGCCCGAAACTCCTCGTTGGCTGGTCCAACATGATCGGTACGAGGACGCACGGGAGGTCATTGCAGCGATTCAGGATAAGCCGACTGACGACCGGGATGTAAGCAAAGCAGTTCTCGATATCCAAGTCGGTCTAGAAGAAGAGCGTAAGGGAGGGCCATTCCGATTCATGGAACTGTTTAGCTGGGGAGAAATTCAAAATCTTCGCCGGATGTTGATAACTATTACTATCGAACTGGGCCAGCAGTTCACTGGGTCCAACATGATCAATTACTATGGCCCAGTGATGTTTCAGGAGAATATGCACATGAGCCGGAATCTCTCTCTTATTCTTGGTGGGTGCGTCCAGTGCACCTACCTTGTGGGGTCGGCCATCCCGGTATTCCTGATGGATCGATTTGGTCGCCGTACTCTCCTCATAGTCTGTTCTGCCGGGCTGTGTCTTTGCTTCGTTATGGTTTCCATCTTGTTGTCGCTAGGAACGACCAACGCAGCCTATGGGGCAACGGCCTTTATCTTCATTTTTCAATTATTCTATGGCGTGGGTTGGCTGCCGGTGCCATGGTTCTACCCATCCGAGTTAAACACCACCAGAGTCCGAACGAGGATGCAGGCCATCGCATCGGGATGGAATTGGATGGCAGTATTTGCAGTTGTCAAAATTACTCCGATATCTTTCGGTAAGTCATCACTATGAGATGAAGTGAATGGACTAACACAATGACAGCAAATATTGGATGGAAAACTTTTGTCATTTTCGCCGTCTTGAACGCGGCCTTCATTCCAATGGTATACTTCTTTTACCCGGAAACAAAAGGACTCGAGTTGGAGGATATTCCCCTACTCTTTTCCAAGGGTGGTTTCACTGGTGGTGTTTTCACATCCAAAGGTGGCCGAACAGTCCAGCCACGACAGCACGCATTCGAAGTCCAAGTAGATCAGAAGGTGGAAGGACTGGTGGAACAAGTGGAAAAGGTCCATAACGGTGATAAGTGACCTGGTTGCAACCTGAAACTAAGTTCGTATGAAAGTCCTTGGTTCAGCAATTTGAAAAGTTGATACTCCGAGTAGATATCTGGATGAAACAGGAGGGTTATGGATCGGCAGGCATCTACGTAATTAATCCCTTCATAGGCAGCTTCGAAGCCCTAAAGAGCGGTGGGGAATGCAATAAGGCCGATGACGTCATACACTTACGTTGGCTGCTTGGCTCTGCTATATTAACAGCAATTGTACAGTAGGTACCAGTACCACGTAAACAACTGCATCTCCTTACAACTTCTCAGTCAACTTTACAATGCCCGGTAATCTTGGTCAGAAGGTCCTCAACCATATGGGCCTGGGTGGCCAGCACCCTCAGCAACCTCAGCAGCAACCTCATCAACCCCATCAACCTCAGCACCCTCATCAACCTGGCCAACCTCATCCAAATCACCATCCTCATCAACCCAACCAGCCTCATAACCAACCTAATCATCCTCATCAACCGGGTAAGAGGACTGTCAATGAAGACGAACGTGTTCTCTGCACCCACGGCAAGGGAACATACCCCCGTCTAGCCCGTCTCTCTGACGGGTCCATTTTATCCTCGTTCACTCGTCGCGAGGGGAATGAGCGTGTCCTTCAGGTCTCCAAGAGTACCGATAATGGACGTTCGTTCCACGATTTTGCCGAAGTGACCCGGGGAGTTGGTGATGTCGACAACATGTTCCTGCTGGAAGTGGCTCCTTCTGTCATCCTTGCCGCCTTCCGCAACCACGACGTTGGTCCTGGTGGTCCCAGGCACTTCCGAATTACGGTCTGTGGGTCCTCTGATGGTGGTAGGACTTGGCGATTCCTCTCACAGGCGGCTGAGAAGGGTGCTCCCCTGGGTCTCTGGGAGCCATTCATGCGATTGGGACGCCGGGGAGAAGTCCAGCTGACCTATTCTCAAGAGTTTGCCCACGACAACCAGAACACCATGAGGGTGATCTCTCATGATCAAGGAAAGACTTGGTCCAAGCCCGAGATCATCGATGGCGCGAAAGAGAGACTCCGCGATGGCATGAATGGAATTGCAGAAACGGCGGACAATGGCCGGGACGCTTTGGTCATGGTAGTCGAGACTACCCGATATGGAACATTCAACATTGAAGCAGCTATTTCCTACGACGACGGAGCAACCTGGCAACACCGTCATGAGGTCTTTGTTCCTCCGCGCGGCCACAATGCTGGATCGCCTCAAATTGCCTCTTGGCCTGATGGGTCCATGGCTGTTATATTCATGACGGATGAAGACTCACCAAAGGTGGAGTGGACGAAGCACGCATCCATAAAGGTGTGCTTTTCGGAGCGTCCTCAAAATGGAAAACTTCACTGGAGCCGTCCAACCGTGATCTGCCCCATGGCCAGCTGCTGGCCTGGTATATTGGCGCTCGACCATCATACTCTTTTGACCACATATGACTGTGGAGGACCAAAGGGAAAGTCAATTACATGGCGTCCACATTAACCATTTACCTGTGTAAACGAGAATAAATAAGTGGGAAGAGGCTCATTCGTTGTACAGGAATCGTCTACGGATCTCACGATGACTATCCAATACTTTCTTACGAGAGCAGATGCTATATGAATAGAATCTCAATATATCACTGGACTAATAAAGCTGTCATGGTCACTTAACTACATTTTATGTATCTCTTTGGATATGTGAGTCAAGCACTGGACAGTGTGTATGCAATAAATATTTTCGTTCCTCTCAAACTTATATCTGTGTAGCCTTGACGAATACGCGATTCTCCGGTCAACAAAATAAACGATCAAATATTATCTGGACGAATGATGGATTAAAGGTTTGCGGACTAGCGACTAAACAGTACACTATCCAAACCAGTGCCAATGCCCCTGCGCGATATAAAATAGCGAGACTGATTAATCGGAATAGGAGAACGGCCGCATGAAGACCCGGAGAATACGTTTTCATATGCAGCTTCCTCTGCTTATTTTCAATTAGACCCTTGAACCTACGTTCGAAGTGAGGATTGTTATAGTAGTCTTGTCGCGCTATACTGTGCAATAAAATAAGCCGTCAGCCTTGCAGCTAGTACTTAACCCACCAGGTTCCTTCTGTCAGTTTTACTATCTCTCTCACTGATGCTAGAATATTTCTTCTGAAGTTAGTCCATAGGACCTCGCCGTGGGCGGCCTAAAACAGAGTATTTCCTAGTTTTCTGGCTTTCCTCAATGACGTCTTCAGCACTTGATGGGTTAGTTGTATTAAGATCGTGTTAGAGTACATTGGGATTTGAGATTCAATGTGGGATAACGTATTGTGAAGTTGAAAAAAAAAAAAAAAACATTGAAACCAAATGGTATTCTGGTAAAATGAATATAAAAAAATCAGGCAATCAGGCAGCGCGCGAGTAATTTCGGCCTTAGGCAGAAGCATCCCTAATGTGGATTCATCACCAGCCAATCAGAAGTAATGATGCAGCCCTAGTAAACGGGCCATCATGTGACCACACAACCCATAATTTCGACCAGCACAATTTGCATTCAAGAGACTTCGAAGCTTCTTGACGACCGCGACTTTGACCCCGACCCCGACAATAACGCCGTCAAGATGACTGTCATGAACAAGAGTATGTCTTCCTTCTCATTCCTCTTCGCCAAATTTCGACATTCTCCCAACGACGAAGCCCGCGCTACTGCAGTTTCAGTTTATGGGATGCGAAAGACCAACTGAACCGTATATACTGATAACCGTTCTTCAGGTCTCGCCTCTTCGCGCCGCAAGTCGAGAAAGGCTCACTTCAACGCGCCGGTACGTTTTCTACGACCTGTTCCTTGAATCCATGTTCGAAGGAGGAATTGTTGGGTTAATTGGAAATACAGTCCCATCAGCGCCGTATCATCCTTTCCGCACCTTTGAGCGCCGAGCTTCGCAGCAAGTGTAGGTGAACATTTGTCAATCTTCCCTAAATTCTGCTAACGATACCTTAGACAATGTACGTTTGAATATCCAGAAGCGACCTGCAAATCCCTCGGACTCGGGTGAATTTGGCTTGAACTCTCTCCCAGTGGGATTGGGATTACTGGGAACAGAGATTTGGGACAATTTCATCGCTGATCATACCAAAATTGTTATGACAACAGAAACGACGTGCAAGGTTCTAACGAGGTTCTTGACAGGTCCGCTCCATCCCCATCCGCAAGGACGATGAGGTGACTATTGTCCGTGGCTCCAACAAGGGCCGTGAGGGAAAGATCACCAGCGTTTACAGGTACGTGCATAGATCATTGGAAATCATAAGTGCAACCGTACTTATTCACTCCACAGACTCAAGTTCGCCGTCCACGTCGAGCGTTGCGTCCGTGAAAAGAGCAACGGCCAGAGCGTTCCCCTCCCCATCCACCCCTCCAACGTCGTCATCAACAAGCTCCACCTCGATAAAGACCGTGAAGATATCCTTGCGCGTATTGGCAAGGGTCGGGAGGCTGCCAAGAGCAAGTCGGCTTAAAGGGTTTTTGTTTGGGGTTTAGGTTTCTTATAATTGTGGTGACGGCGCGGGAGTTTTGAAAGACTCGATAAATGCGAGACTCAACTTGCCATGAAATGAAAAATGAACCATTCTGTGCGACGCGTATTTATTCGAACTCAGATACACTTGACGTATTGGTCCAGAAATTTGGTTTGAAAAGAAAGTAAAATATGAGAGGTTGCTGGCGACCCATCAGTGAGAAACCTTTCGAGTATAAGAACCACCCGGTCCGTTGTAGTAGTTATTTAACCAAATTTTCTGTAACTACGGTGATAAATGTCGATCATAGCACTTTCCTTTGCTCCTTGATCAGGCTATTGATATACTCGAAACTTACTCAGGGTCACATGATTTGGGCAGGATGCGAACACCTAGGCAGAACAACTCTCTGACGCGAATCGTGTGTTGAACCACCCTTGAATTAGATTTTGCAGTTCGTTGGTTACTTGTTACTCATGTTTATTGTTGAGGTGATTCCTGCCGTTTTCAAGATATTCTCTGGTTACATGAGGTCATGGGTGGATTCTATCCACAATCCGCTGGTCGGCCCAAGAACTGACTGGGTTGACTAGCTAACACAGCCGCATCCGGTTGACACCGTCGATGATCCCTGATATGTCTAATTTTGACGCCAAGGACTCTTCATTCTTCAATAGATGGGGGGAGTTACCTTCCTCCAAACAAGTTCGGGAAAAAGCCAAAGAACAGTGGGTCTCAGGAACCAGTCTAGACAAGCGCAAGAGGGCCTTCTCATATGGTGGATATCATACGAGACCACCGCCCGCGATGTTTGAAGACATGGGCCTTGTTGTCAAATGGGAGCTCAGGTGCGAATATCAGAGGCCCAGTCTGCCTATGCTGTTCATCGCTTCCTGAAAGGCCGTGTACCAGCTCCTGAAGTATACGGGTGGCGTACAGATGGGGATGAGAAGTTCATTTATATGCAATATATGCACGGACAGACTTTAGAGGAATCTTGGGATTTGCTGGATTATAATGAACGTGATACAATCTGCCGTCAGCTCCGGGCAATATGCAACAATCTCCGCGAGCTTGAACAAGACCCTTCAGACACTTTCATAGGTTCGCACCATCCTAATACCCCTCCAATTTTTAGTTTGTTTTATTAAAATACAACTTTCATTAGATATCTAACTTTGTCCTAGGAAACATTACGCAATCTCCTCTTTCCGACAGGGTATTTCCTTGTAACTACCTATCGGAGGCCGGACCTTTCGCTTCAGTCCGAGAGTTTCATGAGTGGTTCACATTTCTCCCTCGTAGACCAATGTCCGATCCGCACTCTATTCCAATTGAACCATTTTGTCATGAGCTGTCTGATGACAGCACTATCAAGTTCACCTACGGTGACCTCCATCGCAGCAATATTATTATAACACCTTGCAAACCATATCATGTCCTTGCCATCGTCGACTGGGAACAGTCTGGTTGGCTAACTGAGTACTGGGAGGCCCGCAAAGCGCAGTACACTGTTGATAGTGAGGAGTGGTCGACGAAATATTTACCGATGATCCTAGATCAATACACGAGCACTGCGGATCCATGGGATTGGTATACATCGTCTTTAGGACCCTAAACTAGGAACAGGTTTGAGTCTTACCCAGTTACTTTCATTTACTGTTCAAGTTATAGAATGGGTGCTAACAAAATTTTTATTTTAAGAGCGGGGGCAGAACTGGCAGTGATTGGATAAGAGTGAGGCGCGCGCTAAGGCAGTCAGTCATGGAAATGGGACCAGGCATTGCCCACACCCTGCTAGCGCCCGGTCTTAATACGGGCGTCTCTATACTCTAGCGCGCGTCCCACCCGGCCCCGGTGCCTCTTCCCCGCCGCCTGATTGGTCCCCGTTTTGGGTGGTGGGCGCCCGTTGTTGGCCCTCCTCCTTGGCCCTCCTCCTCCTCTCCTTCCCCTACTTTTCGATCGGGTCGATCGAGATCTTATCTGATCTCGCTAATCTCCCGTGCCTACTATCTATACTATTATACTATTGATAGCGATAGTTAGTAAGTAAGCCATCTATCTAGCTGCCTCCCACCCTCTATTCTATCCCTCTCCATCCTCTATTATTCCAATCCATCCTCCCCTATCCTCTATTACTGTTATGGACATTACGGAAGGAAGGCTGACCAGGGGAAAATTGGCCAATGTCGCAGGAAGAACAGCTTGGCAGAAGCACCCAGGAATCTATTGGATAAGAAAGAGGGGATGAGGCTTACGAAAGGATAACAGGGATTGAAGTGGGGAAGACCGGAGGTAAGCGGAGCTGACCGTATGGTTGACTAACGAATGGGCTTAGTAGAGAAGAGTATACCACAGAGGCTGTGCTGTAGTGAGTGCTTGTATTGTAAAAGTTGT